>CM076571.1:263289242-263512752 GCA_034641835.2 Pinus albicaulis | reverse complement strand
TTCCATTTCACCTTAGAAATACCAAAAACGACAAAAAGTTAAGGAAGAGGTTATCTTGCACATATAGTGCGCCGCACTTCATCACCTACGATTAGTGACGACAATTAGAAATGCAAATAATTTAGGACACTAAATCTGACCAAACAATGACAATTTTCCTTCGTACTTAGTAAACCTGTGATAAAATCCATTGAAATATCCTCCCAACGTTGACTTGGAATGGATAAAGGTTGTAGAAGACCTGGGGTCTTAATTGTCTCAACTTTTTTTTTCCAGCAAACCAAACATTCCACGACAAAATTTTGAATATCATATTTAAGGCCATCCCAAAAAAATTCTTTCTTCACCCTGTGGTAAGTTTTTAAAAATCCTGAGTGTCCTCCTAAAGGAGAAGTGTGCAATTCTAAAAGAATATTTTGTTTTAGCTGGGAATTATTACAAAGATATAAGCGATCTTTGTACCATAAGGAATAATTTTTCCAAATAAATGTGTCATATGTACTAGGATCTTGCTGCAAATTTTGAATGAGTGTCCAAACTTCTTCATCCCTCTTCCATTCATCCCTTGCTTCGGTTATCCAATCTGGTTGGATAATAGAAATGGCACAAAGAAATGCTTCCACCTCTTCATTTTTTCTTGAGAGTGCATCTGCAACAACATTTAGCTTCCCTTTTTTGTAGATTATTTCAAAGTCATAACCCAACATCTTTGTGACCCATTTTTGCTGCTCTTCTGAAGATAGTCTTTGTTCCAAAAAGTGTTTAAGACTCTCATGATCAGTTTTTACCTTGAAGTGTCTTCCCATTAGGTAAGTTCGCCATTTCTTTAGTGCATGCAGTATTGCTAACATTTCCTTCTCATAAATAGGTTTCTGTAAATACTTTCCTTTGATTGGACGACTTTCAAAAGCAATGGGTCTTCCTTCCTGCATTAAAACAACACCAATTCCATTTCCCGAGGCATCAAATTCCACAATAAAGGTTTTTGTGAAGTCTGGCGTAGCTAAGACCAGTGCTAGGCACATTGCCTCTTTAAGATGTTCAAAGGCCTTAGTTGCTTCAGGAGTCCATGAAAATGCATCTTTCTTCAATAATGTTGTTAGAGGTGCCGCTATTCTCCCATAATTCTTAACAAACTTGCGATAATACCCTGTTAACCCGAGAAATCCTCGCAACTGCTTTATGGTTGTGGGGACTTTCCATTCCTTAATGGTTTTAATTTTGTTAGGGTCTACTTTAACACCCTCGTGAGATACAATATGACCCAGATATTCCACCTCTTGTACTCCAAAGAAACATTTGGATGTTTTTGCATATAATTGTTTCTCTTGTAATAGTTTGAGCACCCTATCAACATGTTGAACATGATCCTTCCAAGACCTGCTGTAGATTAGTATATCATCAAAAAATACTAGCACAAATTTTCTAAGGAAGGGTTTGAAAATGGAATTTCATCAACCCTTGAAATGTAGAAGGTGCATTGGTAAGGCCAAAAGGCACGACCAAAAATTCATAATGACCCTCATGAGTTTGAAATGTTGTTTTCGTAATATCTTTAGTCTTCATTCCACGATGACATGTTTGGAGCAGCGAAACCCTAGAATCCAAAGATCTGATACCAAATGTTGTGAAACCAGCTCCAAAAATAGAAGAAAAGATATATCAACGCCTTATAAATAAGCCACTTCGAGGGGGCAACCTTTAGTACATTACATGAATGAAAAATTATTGGATGATACAAATTACAAAACCTCTTTTCTATATATAGGAGTCCATGGGGCCACAATGTAATCCTAGTGGGGCCACAATGTAATCCTAGTCAACCTAACAATAATAATGTAAGGGCACAATAATAAAAATATTGGGGTTAGAGGTGGCTACAATAATAACAATAATGGGGCTACACTAATAACAATAAGGGGCTAAACTAGTAATATAGGGACCTAACACAGAAGACATCTTCCTCTTGTTGTAGAAGCAAAACACATTTTCCTCAACATCCAAGGAAGAACTATAAAAATTCCAAGTAAGTCCAGTAATGTAAATAGAATTGTAGACCCTGTCCCAGATATAGTTGAATGTTCTCTTGATAAACTAGCAAAGATCAAGTACAAATTAATCAGAAACGATGAAATCCAAGGGCCAAAATACATCAGAGAAATAAAAGAGAAAATTGAAGTATAATGTACAACAAATGCACCTAATGCATTTTGGAAAAGGGAACAATACTTTGTGGATTTCCCTACAAAGACAATTACTCTAGAACACCATAAGAAGTCATCAACAAACTAGATGTCCCCACTAGAGCTCAAAATCTGTAAAAAAGAGATTGTTGAACTATTAGAACGAAAGTTGATTGAACCAAGTAGAAGCCCTTGGGCTTGCCCAACATTTTATTTCAGCAAGTATTCAGAACAAAAGAGAAGTAAACCTCTAATGGTGATTAATTATAGAGCATTAAATGATTCCTTGTTTCCTATCAGGTATCCACTGCCATCGAAAGAAGTTTTATTTCAGAAAATCATCAATAATAACACGTTCAACAGATTTGACCTTAAGAGCGGATTTTGGCAGATAGGGATCAAACCATATGACATATACAAGACTGGTTTTGTGGTGCCACATGAACAGTTTCAATGGCGAGTAATTCCATTTGGATTGAAGAATGAACCCTCTGAATTTCATAAAATAATGGAAGACATTTTAGAGATTTGAAAATTGTTATTGTTTATATTGATGACTTACTAAACTATTATTTTGATTTAAAAGAACACAAAAAGCACTTGGAGATAGTTCACCACAAGATTTTTAAACATGGGCTAGTCCTTAGTAAGCCTAAGCTTGAGTTTGAAAAAAATAGAATTGAATATTTATGACTAATCCTATTCCAAGGCAAAGTTTAATTAGAAGAACATGTGTTCAAAGCTTTAACATAATTTCCAGATGCCATTTATGATCGCAAGAAATTTCAAAGGTTCTTGAGAAGCCTCAATTACATTCGAAAATTTTATGAAAATCAAGCTAAAGATGTCAAGGTCCTACAAAAGAGGCTCAAAGGAATATAATGGTACCCATCTATGATGACTGCAGTTCCAATTATCAAACAAAAGGTCCAAAATTTTCCAAGTCTGGTTCTTCCAAGACATGAATTTCCTTACATTTTAGAAAAAAATGCATCCAATGAAGTATGGGAAGGAGTTTTGATGCAAAAACATGCAAGAAGGGAAGAATTTTTCTCATATGCATCAGGATGTTTCAATGACACTGAACTTAGGTATCCATATTCTCATAAAGAAATTCTTGCTGTAAAAAATGGAATCAAAAGATTCAGGTTATTCCTAAATCTAGTAGGATTCATTATAAGAATAGACCTGAAACATATGGTTGGGATGCTTAGAAACATAAGATTTCTATAATAAGGCAATAATAGGATACTAAGATGGAGCCTATGGTTGGATGGATTTGACTTTGAAATTGAATATAAAAAGGGAAAAGATAATTGCTTAGCAGATTTTATTATAAGAGAAGCATCTCCAAAATAAATCAAGATGTTTAGTTGTCCATCATCTTCAACATCATCATCACCTCCCCCTGCTCCAGAGGGTTTTCAATGGGTTTTAATATGTAAATATTTTCATATGTCATTTTGTTTTCAGTGTCTCATAGATAGGGTCAAGGAGAGTTCTGCATATGAATTCATTCTTGAAAAACAGATTAATAGTAGGCATAGTAATGTAAGTAATATTATGTATTTTATAGAGTCGCCCAAAATGTTTCAAGGGGCCATTATATTTGCACCTTTTGCACAAAAAATATATATTTTTCTATATAAGCCATGGTTGCGCTATGCAGACTATTGTAATATCTTGATATACACCAAATATGCCAAAAGAGTTTGGCTGATGTTCAAATGTATCTCTATGAGTAATCCCTATAATGAGTGGTTACCTTGGTTCAAAATACTGCTACGTGACTGGTGCCTAAGGGAAGGAATATTTTGGACCATCAGAAAAAATGAATTTATTGATTTCCTCCGAGAAGAAATCATAACAGCAGCAGAGTCTGAGGCATGGTATAAAAATCAAAAAACTTCCGCCGAAAAATAAGGGATACTAGGAAAATTAAGTAGGCGAAAAATTCTCCCATTTCGGTGGCCGAATTCTGTGAGCCGAGACTCTGCCAAATTGTTGCCTCATTAGGAATGTCACTTGGCAAAGTTTGAACAGAACTTTTACCAGCTATAACTTGAGCATACGAACTTAGATTTGAGTGTCATTCGCACCATTGGATTAATCATGGCGATGAGCACTACGATATGGTCCTAGTTTCACTTCCATATGATGACTTTGATTTTTGAGCTATTTTCAAGGCCACTTCTATTTCTGGATCCTCCTGTATCATATAGTTTTGAGGTCACTCAGGAAACATGATCCAATTTTTTAGGAGTTTTGGAGGGAAAGCAATCCTCCTTTCAAGGAGGTTGCCCCTCATATTGGATTGTTTGAGAGAGGTTATGGCATATTGAGGCAATAGGAATTTGATTTGTAAATATTTTCAGATTTAAGGCATTTAGATTGGAGCCGCAAAGGCAGGTCAATGATCTACTGTTGCATAGTCTAGAAGGAATCAATCCGCTCATTCTAGTGGAAGAAGAATACACAATACATTAAGGATTGAGAAGCCTTTTCCGCCATGTCTCAACCTCTCTTAATTTAATTCTTTATTTTATTAAATCTCTTTATCCTTTTGTATAAATAGAGGGCTTGAGTAGCTAAGTAGAAAGAAGGAGTAGAAGCATGAGGATAGCAGTAGACATCATTAGGAGCTTCAGTTTTCAAGTTCCCTAGCTTTTTACTATGTACAAGCAATCCTTCAATAATGGAAGTCATGATCTTTGCTTCCAATTTATAGTTTTCTTCTCCTTTAGGGATCTAATATTCCTTGGGTTAGTGCCCACCCTAGGTGCTCAATATCCCTTTTGTACCATTACTCTTTATACATTTGTTAATTTCTACAATTTATTTCTGAATATTACTATTATGTAGGATCACTTAGCTTGTTTTTGAACAATATTTTATTACACGGTATTTGATAATTAGATTATGGCATTGGTAGTGGTTATATTTTTCAAGTAGCATACTTTTTTATGAATTTAAATTTACTTCAAGTATCATTGTTTATTTGTATTTTATCATTTTTGTTTGACTGTGTCTATAGGAAACCCTACAACCATGTGTTATGCTAAATAAATCCTTCTACCAATGATGTAATAATGTGGACATGAGTACTTTATCATTTATTATGTTTCATTAGCTCCCTTTGGTTCTCAACCTCACCTTTAGCATATCTAACTTCTCACTGGACTATCTCCTATAGAAAAACATAACACTCATGTAGCAGTTTGCATTTTGGTTCTGAAATTTGTCCAAACTTGCATTCAAGCCATGGTTCCCCTTCTTTGATTTATTACAATGTCCCTGGAATCCTAAAGATGGAATTTAGAAGCATAAATTCCAAGTATATGCTTTGACCTAGTTTGCTATAGAATTTTCCTTTTTCCTGCAAAATTAGGATTTGCTATTTACAAGCTTTTACTTTACTTGTGTGTTTGATTTCTTTGCACACTAGAATATATATGCTTTCATTTCATTTCAATTAATATGGTTTTCTTCCCTTCATTTCATTTGACATATATTTTCCTATTGTCTTTCATTCCCTTCAATTTCAAGTTTTTCCTGTAGCATAGGTTTTGGGAAGGGCCCAACTTGGTTCAGTTTTGAGTAAAAGAATCCATATTTTGAGGAAATTGAGTGCGTGGTCTAGCAAGAAGAAGTCAATCATGCGGAGTTTAAGAGCTTCGTGCAGAGTTGTATGAGTCTTAGGGGCTTTAGGGTGGGTCAAATCCCCTCTTTTTGTAAAGGGATCACCTTATTTTTTATATTTTGAGCTCTGCCCATGGATTTCAGACCATGGTACTATAAGAAAGAATGCTATATAAGGAGATGTCTTAGGGAGTCAAGTCATAGATGATTGGTGGTGTAATGAAATGATCATGAAATAAGTTTGAATTCTTTCTATATTTCTATGTTTTGGGTAAAAGGAAGGATCCACAACTGTGTGCACGGAGGCCTTAGAAAGTGTGCAACTATGTGCGCAGACCCCTGTAGTTGAGTATGCAGGGAAAGAAGGGTTGTAACTAAAGGACCTTGATTTAGAAAAGAAGGATTTGAAGGAAGTTCCGTGTATTTCTCATGTATCTTTAAGTTATCTGTTTATGTGAATTATCTGCATTGGATTAGGGTTTTATGTATAATTACTTTGTGAATGCATCACGAAGGCTTAAATGTTGTTTTATATGATGAATATTACATGTAGAGTATAAATTCACAGTGCGCAAGGTGATTAAGTGAGTAATTGAATAACCTTTGTCATAGCAAGTTAATGGTTCAATGAAGTTCAGATTGAGCCCTAAGTAGAGATAAGCATTACAACGACATTCCATAGTCCCTCTAGATAAAGAAACCTGGTCCTAACATCCCCCAATATTTCTTTGGGTGAGAATTCAGTCTGCATAGTTGATCATTGACAAAAGGGCCAGTAATAGAGGGTTTTGTTGTTAGCACAACTACTCCAAAACTAGGTCTAGACCCCCTCAAACCAAGATCTGATTGAGGCATATGTGGATTTGATTGAGGGATATGTGGATGTGCCATCCGACAAGAAAAGAGATCCAATATTGGATAGATATGAAGGAGTGAGAATTCACAATTAAAAAAAATATAAATCCACGACTATAAACTGAAGCTTGGTTGCAAATATATATTTTTACAGATCAGCATGATATTTTCTTCTCATCGTTTGTGAATGAGTTGCACAAGTGGTTTTCAAGGTTTTATGAGAATAAAACCTGTTTTATGAACAATGGGCCTACTGCGTGGAGCCTTGAATCATTGCAATGACTCAAGAAGACTGATAACAAGATCTCCAGAGTTGTTGATTTCTGGATCGATAGTATTTTGGGAGGATTTATAATAGATTTCACCATATACACCTATGTATCCTACAACGAAGTTGAGCAATGATTTTTCATGGGTCTGCGAGGTAAGTACTTGAATTCTTTAAATTTTTAGATTAAGATTCTTTTATGTGAAAAGGGTGTGTTGCGCACGTAACCATATTGATGTTTGGAATAAGTAAGTCTGGGTCTACGCGAAGTGGTAAAATATTCAAGGTAGATCGATAAAATTTCATTGAGACTGATTATAATCCATTGTTGAGTGGATCTGAAATTGAAGAAGGAGAAAGTAACCGCACAGCCCCTAGAGGTGCATCACATTTAGAATTCAGAGATCATCAGGGTACCTATGGGATTCCCCATCCCGCCACTCCACTCACTCTGCATCCCCATCCTCATACATTTCCTCCACCTCCCCCAAGCAACATGACAAATGAAGCTAGAATGCCTAATTTCAAAGGTGTGGGATCAGAGGATCCTGAAAAATTTTAGTTTTTCATTGAAGCAGTATGGAGAGTGCGACATGTCACATATGATGACATGAAGAAAACACAAATTGTCACAGTGTTGCAGGAAAGGGCGCTGGCATGGTATATGAAGTAATCAGTAACACATACAACTGCTAGGTTGGATGAAACAAATATTGTGCTGAATAATGAATTTAAGAAGCCAAAATCACAGTCGCAGTGTATTAAATAGATAAAAGAGATAAAAAAAGTGGTAATTGAATTTGTTTGAGAATTAGATCATAAATTCAATATGTTACTAAGACGAGTGAACTTCCAGATTCCTGACGAGCAGCATAAGGAGTGGTTTATAGCTACGTTATTGCCACATATCAGGCTACCTTTAACACAATAGAAGATAAAAATGCAGGTTGAAGTGTTGGAAATTGCTGTGAAGTTGGAAGCTTCATCGGTCGTAGATACCCAAGTAGGGGTACAATAGATTCAAAACCAATTAGTAGTAATTCATTTAGAGTTGCAAGATTTGAAGAAGGGCAAGGAAATCTGATAAGAAATTCACTCCTAAGTATGGTGTATCAAATGTAAGGTAGAAGGCCATTATAAAGATCAGTGCCATGTGTTTAGAGATTACATCAACGATGGCGGGCCTAATCCGTTGCACCCAAGACCAAGTGTATGGTGCGACATGTGTAAAGTTTCAGGTAGACATTGCATGAAGGAATGTAATTTTATGCAGAAGTATTTGCACACCTCGAAGGAGTTGCTTTGTAACTTTTGTAGCTCTGTAGGTCATGATAAGAAGAATTGTCGTATCTATGATTTGATGCAACGTTATGAAACCAACTCAGAAAATAGAAGAAAAGAGATATCAACGACTTAGAAATCAACCTCTTTGAGGGGGAAACCTAAGTTTACATTACGTCAATGAAAAATTCTTGGATGATATAAATGACATCCAAGAATAATCCTAGTCGACATAACAATAACAATGTAAGGGCACAACAATAACAATAATGGGCTTCTATGGGGCACAATAATAACAATATGGGGACTACATGGGCACACAAATAATAGTAAGGGGGCTATACTAACAATAAAAGTAAGGGCATACCCTATTATTATAGGGACCTAACGTGCCCCTCCCTTCAAACAAGTTTTTTCCTCAACGCTTGATTATTTATGGATGCTTCTGTATAAAATTATCATCCTCCCATGTGGAATCTTCAGCGGGTAATTTCTTCCACTTGTTGAGATACTCTGAAATTGATCAATTTCGTAGTTGCAGAGTTATTGTTTCCATAACTGCTTCAGGTTCCAATATGATTTTTCCTTCCCCGTTAATTTCTGGCAATATTGTTTGAACTGGGATTTTTTCACCTACAACCTTATTTAAGCATGAAACATGGAAAAATGGGTGCACTTGGGAAGATGCGGGTAGCTCCAATTTGTATTCCATAGTACCAATCTTTTGCAACACCTTGTAAGGACCATATTACTTTAGCGATAATTTATTATACTTCTTAGCTTGCTTGAGGGACATTGGTTTGTATGGTTGTAGCCGTAAAAATACCCATTCACCTACATCAAAACTTCTTTCGCTGCGATGTTGATCTGCCTGTTGTTTCATTCGATTATGCACCAAAGTTAGGCTATCCTTTAAGAGTTGGAGAAATTGTTGTTGATGCTAGATGTGATCTTCCACTGCTTGATCATCCATATTAGCTTTCATTTCATCCTTCAAACCATCCACCTTAGCCTCCATGTTTTCTTCTAAACCATCTGTGTCATCTTTTGTTTCTATTTGTGAGATCGAAATTTGTTGCACTTGGTACCATAAATTTTATATATTATAGTGAAATTATTCCTCTTCATGCTTTAGAGTATAGTTTTCTGATGGCTTAATGGGTGTATAATTATTTTTGGGAGGCATTATAGAACCCAATGCTAGTAACAATGCTTCAAGATGCTCTTAGAATCACTTCAAACTGATTTTTTAAACAAAGGTTATGCAATGTTTAAGAAAAAAACACACCTTTTTTTCTTTTGAGGACCTTGATATTGAAACTGATGTATCTCTATGATTTCAAAACCCTAATATATAAAATTCAATATTGTAGTAGTCTTATAAGTTCTCTTTCCAATGCCACAGGTCAGACCTGATTTAGATTCTTCAAGGAAACGTTATGCCCAATATCCCACAATGACATAATTATGCACTAGTTGTAGAGAAAACTTTTACGGCGTGACATGTGTCATTGTTACGACTTTCAGATCTAAAATTGATACATAAGAAACTAAAGACTATGCAATTTTGATCACTTTTTACATAATTCCAATATGATGTCTGAAACAAAATTTATGATGATTTTCCCTCAACCACATGTTTGAGATGAAATGTTGGAGCATGTAAAACCCTAACTTCCTTAGATCATATCTCCGAAAATATAGCAAAAAAGATCTGAAATTTTTACTTGACGTTCCGCAGGATTTTGGCTCAAATGAGTTTTTTTAGCTTTTGAACCTTCGTAGAAAAAAGGTTATAGAGAAAATGCTAAGATGGCATATTTGCAGCAACGAAACCCTAGAATCCAAAGCTCTAATACCAAATGTTATGAAAGCAGTTCAAAAAATAAATAAAAGAGAGAATAACGACTTAGAAATCAACCTCTTCGAGGGGGAAACCTCCTTTACATTACATAAATGAACAATTCTTGGATGATACAAATGAAAAAAAATCCTTTATATATATATGAGTCCAATGGGTCACAATATAATCCTAGTTGACATAACAATAATAATGTAAGGGCACAACAATAACAATAGTGGGCTCCTGTGGGGCACAATAATTACAATATGGGGACTACATGGGCACAACAATAGTAAGGGGGATATACTAAAAATAACAATAAGGGGATACACTAGTATTATGAACCTAACACGCAGACTGCAGATACATACATAATGCAAGTTGAAGGGCGTGCCCATGAAGATCATGGTCCACCAGCATGGCGTGGAGGCTTCTAAGGCTGAGGCCGAGGACAAGGAGGAGGTGTTGGTTGAGGATGTGGTGAGATCAAATTTTATAACTGCGGTGAAGTGAGACATTTTGCGAGGAACTGTCAGAATCCTATAACCCCATCTTATAGGTATTGTAGATATTTTGAGCATGTAATAGAATATTGTCATGTTCTCATAGGAAAGATGTAGGAGAAAATAAACCACCAGCCTACGCAGAAGTTACAAATGATGACTACAGAACCGTGCGAAGAAGGGCCTAGTGTTAACATAGTAACTCAAAGTTGTGCAACTATGGGGGAAGAAAAAACAGTAGGAAAAAAGCCTATGGAGGACACGTGGATCAGAAAGGCTGGGGATAAGAATACTGGGTTCAATATGTAAAGAGAAAAGGAGAAATTTTTGGAGGTGAAGAGGGGTTTTATGGACCCTAGAGCTTTGACATCTAGGACGCAATCGCAAACCCAACAGGAGTTGATGCCTCATAAGAACAATAATCAGGGGATTACTATGACCAAGGAGTTTGATATAACCATATTGAAATCATTTTTTCAAACCTGCATGAAGTTGTTGCGAGATCATAGGGTTGTAGAGAATATTCAAGAGTTGATAAAATCCTATACTAGAAGAGAAGAGTCATGCAACGATCCGTGCGATGCAAATAAATTGCACAGGAATAAGAAGAGGACATGTAGATAAATGAGGTTAACTGCACAAATTGGTGAATACGAGATGGATTAAATAATTCTCGATATGGGATCATATGCCAATGTATTGCCTAAATAGACATGGGAGCGCATGGGAAAACCAAAGCTACAATGGTCACTGATCTAGTTAAGAATGGATAATCAGCATAAGATTATTCCTATACATAGGTTGCGTCGTATAATAGTAGACATTGACAGAGTGCGCGCTATGGAATATTTTGAAGTAATTGAGATTGTAGATGAAAATAATCCATATCCAGTGCTGCTTGGATTGGATTAGGATTTTGATAATGATGCCATAATCGATCTAAAGAGAAGAAAGATGCTGTTTGAAAAAGGTGAAATGAGGGTTATTGTTCCTCTAGACCCCTTAGAAGGATCGTGGTACACAAAACCTGTTCAGGGTGAATATTGTGATGCGAATATCGATAATATCTATAAACTAACGTCATAGAACAAATATTGGATCAATCCCACTGCAGATGAAATGAAAAGCTGGGAAAGGTACATATCATGTATTTCAGATTCTAATAACGAACTGGAGAATTGGAAAAATAAGATGCATGAATTTTCTACCAAGTGATGTAACAAAGTTACTTAATCATTGTGCTGCATCACTGTCAAGGTATGCAATTTACCGTACTATGATGGGATATGAGATGTCAATTTATTTTTTGATAAATTTGAAGAAGAAGTACCTGAAGAACAAAGGTTATTGAATAATGCTCATGCGATATTTTCTAGAGTAGTAGCCACTAATGAGCCTCAGTATTGCAACAATAATGTTGCAACTACCGAGGCTACAAACTTTAATTATCAACTCGTGGTTCATACAAACTTAAGAGGTATCGACACTATGTGTGCAACATACAATGTGTCCTTATTTTGTTGATCTGATATAATGGAGGTAATTTCATGAAATCAAAGCCTAAACTAATTGCAGAAATGGAAGTGTTGCTTTGAAAATAAATTAATCCTAGGAAAGAACAACAATTTGTAATTGAAATCCTAAGATCATGAATTCAAATAAAAGTACGTAAGCTAATTTGCGAAAATGAATGTCCTAAGTGGTGTTTATTCTTCCTCAATCATTTATATAGGTCCTAGGGGTCAGGATTCAAGCCTAAGAGACAAAAACCAACCTTTGGGAGAAAATTTGGTTGAGTTTACAGTAATATTCCCAAATGGGAAAAGCAGGAATATAGTGCAAAACCATGGAATAATAGTGTAAAACATTATATAAAAGCAAGAGGCCAATATGGAGACCTTCTAATCATAATAAAAACAACAAAATATGCATAAGAAATGGGCCATAAGATGTACAATAAGATAGAACAAGCCTCCAATGGACAAAACCCTCAAATGAGGTGCTGCTACTATATATCAAAATACCGGAAGATTGCTACAGCAAATGAAGATACATGTAATATTCCTATTTTAATAGGAATATTCAATTTCATTTTGTTTTCTTTGTTCAAAGAATAATTATGTAAAGGAGGGTCAAAAACTCCTAATAAAGAATAAATACATGCCCAATGTGAATAGAGGTAAAATCAGCGCTGTCTTGATAAAATCCACTTGTGTGTGAAATAGGATTGAGCCATTTGACTGGGTCAACAGGACCAAATCACAAGAAAATCTAGATGCATTGAACCTCTTGGATGATTAGCGCAGTTCTAGAAGGAGGTCCTCCATGTGAAAAGGGTTAAATGAACGAAGGTGGTTTAGGGTTTTGGCCAGCTCTCATCTTATAAAAGGAAGGGAAGGCAACATATTGAGGGGTTCATGATTTGATTTCTGAATCGCTGTCTGTTTAGAAAAACAACTTTCTTGACTGCTTAGCCTAGATTGCATTGGGATTTCCTGTTTAGGAGTTCCATATCTTCCCATTGAGGAGCTCTTGGGAGAGCTTGTATTTCTTGTCCACTATCAGGTTGGAGACCAAGCTTCTACTTCCAACTTCAACGCAGATCCAGTGAGGGTTTGCTTGCTTTTGTAAGCTGCAACAAGTGGAATACTAGATCTATTCAGATCTAGCTTGTATTGGAGCCTCTTCTCAATGAGTGTGCCTTTTAACCTCCTGGAAGAGTGCATCCATTGTTGGAGCTTCAGTTTTTGATCTTGGCATCAAGCCAAAGTATTCTCCATCCTCCACTGCGTAGTTCCTTGAAGAGACTGCGTCCTTTTTGTAGGCAGAGTTGCAGTGGGGCTTTTGTATCAGCTTGGAGGAAAGATCTCTGGTGAAAGGGACCCTTCCCTTCACTTTGGTGATCCATGGATTGGCCAACCAATCCATGTTATTTTTATATCTGATCTGCTGTGTATCATATGCTTCAGAAATTTCTGAAGATTACTGTAGATCTGTGGCTTAGATCTCAGATCTATTCATTGCTATCCATCTTTTGCTGAGATCCCTAAGGGGAGTGTAAAGAAGAGCCTTTTTAGCATATAGATCTGTAATAGATCTATATTTTTATGTAAATATCTACCCTGGATTTGATATATAATAAAACACCGCTTCATCCCTATGAAAATTACGCTGTCAAGTTCTTCAGTCTTAATACATGGTGCAACACCTCTATTTTGAGGGTTTATTCATGTTAAACCTCTGTTTTTCTCTTGTATATTGTTTGATCCATATCCTTGATCCAATTTACTGATGTTAAGACCTATTACAATTAACACCTTCAGAAAATCACACTGTCTATGCTTCAGTAATTTTTGCATACTCTAGGTCATGGTAAATTAGCATTTTTAAGCCATTCCGGGAGTGGGGGAACTGTTTAACTTAGCTAGAATGATTTTTTTAAGCTGAAATATGGTATGGGAGTCCCTCATGATCTAATCTAACAGATCCAACCATCACTTTCCTATGTTTTTACGTATATTTCTGAAAATAACCTTTTTAGGGCTTAAATCACTGTTTTTACCCACCTTTGGTTGAAGGGATAGATCACTTTCCTTTCTGCTGCATATATTACTGATAGTAAAGTGTTTATTAACACATACCATGTGTTATTAGCCTGCTGATACTCCAATATAGTGTATATATATTGCTGCAGTCCCTCATTGGACATTTATCAAGCCATACTAGGTGTGGGAGGCTTGTTTGCCTCACCTAGTTTGTTTGGTTTATGATCTCCTCTTGTAATTGGGTCTTAGATTATCAGATCTAAGGAATCCAAGGGCTGATATCAGTTGCTAAAGCAAACATCCCTAAAAAATGCGTTTTTCAGGCCTATTTTGCTAAGCAGTCCCTTTTGGGATATTACAGTGGTATTAGAGCAAGATCTTTGGCTCAGCCTGTGGGTTTCAAGCCAAAGTGCTATAAAGAAAAGTAGCAGAGAACAAAATGATGGAGAGGATGAGATTTCTCTCATCAATTTTCAGGTCTAAGAAGAAAGAAGAAGATGAAAGAAATGAAACTCCTAGAGGGTTTCAAGAAGGAGAAAGCTACAATGAGACCTCTGGAAGGTTTCAAAAGGAAGGAAAAGACCCATGCAATTCCCATTATCATAGAGGAAGTAGAGAGAAAGAAGACCACTTGCAACATGAGATCCTGAGTGGGTATTTAGCAGAATACAAGTGCCAACTTAGGGCTTTCAAGGAGACCCTAGATTTTCCTCAGTTTATTCAACTGAGAGAAGAGAGAAGACCATGCAGTAAGAGAATGATAAGAGGCAACAAATTCCTGTTGTCTACATTTGATGGATCACTCAAGTGTGCAGAAAAGGCTTGGGTAATGAAGCTAGAAGCATTTTTCTTACTACACCCAATGGTGGAGAAAGAGGCCGTGGAGATCTCAGCACTGCACTTGGAAGGCAAGGAAAGCTATTAGTGGATCAGCCATGAAGGCCATACAAGAGTATCTACTTTTGTTGATTTTATTCATCAAGTAATCAGGATATTTGATAGTATAAGGCCAGAGGAAGAGGAGTCCTTTTCTCCAGTTTAAGAGTCTTCTTCTCAAAGAAAGGGCATGAAGATCCCTCTTTCAAGGGTAGGTCAAGATCTAAGGTTTTTGGAAATACTAAGAACGGGGGGGGGGGGGGGGTGAATCAGTATTCCTTTCAATTAGAGCATTAGTTAATCTTAAATTATTATCAGTGTTTGTACAATGATAGCAGAAAACAAGAGGAACACAAATGAACACATTTTTTAAGGTGGAAACCCACTCTGGGACAAAAACCACCTAATGCTTTTCTAATAATTCTTTAATATTCAACTCCAATTGAAAATAAGCTCCAACTTCCTAGAATCTAGAAAAGCATTCTTCTCCAGCTCCCACTGGATGGATGCTCCAACGCCCAAGATTCTTCAGTAGTCAACTGAATGGATTCCCCAACACCCAATGAGCTACAACTCACCCTAGCACCACGCTACCACCCTATAGAAGAATAAAAGAAGAATGGACTCCCGTACTAGGGAAAATGGTCCACTTTACAATGATATAGAATGATGCAGAAGAAGAAGATATACTAGACCATAACCCCAACTTTGACACAACCACCTAATGATGATCCTAGACCTCCCAACATTGCCTCTTCAACCCTTGGCAGATAGACACTAGTACAATTTGTACAATAATGTATTTACAATGACTAAGTACAATGATACCTTTACAATGATTGTATGCAGTGCTACCCACTTGAAGACTTCATATGATGAACTTATTGCTGCTGTTATGCACCTTGGTTACTGCTCTTGTCATGCTACCCTCTGCTGCACCTTGCTTTGCTTTGCTGCCGTAGAAAGTTTGGTCCTTTGCAACCCTTGAAAACACATGATCTAGCTTTTTCTTGCCTTCTAGGAGCTCGATATTGAATCTGGTGTATCTCTATTATTTCAGATCCTCAATATCTGATTTTTAGTCCTGTAGTATTCCTCTAAGTCTTCTTTCCAATGCCATAGGTTTGACCCAATTTGGATTCTTCAAGAGAGAGTTATACCCAATCTCTCACAATTCCCTAATTATGGACTGTTTCAGCAGAGCGCATTTGTACGACATGCCATGTGTCACTGTTTCTTCATTTGGCTCTGAAATTGATAGAGATAAAAGTAAAGACTGTGCACTATCTTCCGCTATTTACATAATTCCAATTTGATACTCAGAGCCAGAGTTATGACGAATTTACCAAGGTCACTTCTTTGAAATGAATTTCAGGAGCCTGCAAAAACCCTGACTTCCACAGATCATATCTCCAAAATTTTTTCGCACCTTGATCTGAAATTTTTACAGTAGCTTCCGTAAGATTTCGGCTTCACCTCATAAAAATTTCAGCTTCTGAATCTTCGTAGAAAAAAATTTAGAGCGCAAATTCCACGATGACCTGTTTCAGATGGCGAAATCCCTTGCATAAGGAGGAAATGAGGATCACAATTTATATAAATGCTTAGGTTGAGAGGGGCATCAACAAGTGAACGTGGGAGGGATTTTAGGAGCTTAAAAATATTAATTATGACTTTTCAATGACCCATGCTCCAACCCGATGGGGTTTTAGCCCACTAATTGGGGGTACAAACTTCAAACATGAATATCTCTCAAACCGTGAAGAATTACATGGCGTGCCATATATCAACGGAAACATATCGAAAATTAGAAACCATCAAAAGTATTATTGACCCAGAATATATTAATTTTGTAGGTCAAAATTACCATTCAATATTAGGTTAGCCCCTGGTGCTGCTTGGGTTGACATCAATGACAACCGCTGATCAACAATCTCCCCCTTTGGCATTGATGGCAACACAAGTACTCCCCCTGCGATCATGCCACCTCTTCCTACAACATTTTCTCCCCCTTTGACATCAATGGTAAAGGGTAACCCCCCCTGAAACAAAACCATCCTGTGGACCTGTACACACTTCCACTCCCCCTGACACACAACCGTCCTGCAGACCTGTAATCTACTTCCACTCCCCCTTTATATTCTAAAAAAGGAAAATCTAATGAGAACTTAGGAGAATCCCAAGCTTCTGGCGAAGATATTCCAATGCTGGTGAATATTTAATATGTGATTCTTTTGGTGCTGCTTGGAATCTTGCTACTTGTCCAACTGCTTGCATAACATCTGGTCAGGAGGCTGTTACATATAGAAGACTACTAATCATAGATTTGTACAACCTTTGATCCACATCCTTAGATGAGTTGTCTATGCTCAATTTGCAACCTGTTACCATTGGAGTAAGGATGGGTTTGCAATCTTCCATTTTAAATTTCTTGAGAATTTCCTTGATGTACTTGGCTTGAAATATAAATATTCCTTTCTCTTGCTGAGATATTTGAAGCCCTAAGAAGTATGTCAGCTCACCAAGTAAAGACATCTCAAAATCACTTTGCACCTTTGTAGAAAACTTCTTACTTAGTCGATCATCATTGCTACCAATTATTGTATCATCCTCTTTAGCTATTAGACATGCTTTAGTTGCTTCATCCAAAACATATATGTCGTTTGGAGCTCGACTTGCTGTAGCCACAATTTCACCATACACGCCTTTCCTGATTTCACATTTTGTGGAGTTGAATAGTATTGTGTGTCCTTGATCACACATTTGTCCAACACTGAGCAGAGTGTGATTCATGTTTTCAACCAATAGAACAGTCTTGGCTAAAGCATCTTTGCTTCCGAGAGTGACAGTACCTGATCCTATAACATTTGGAGATCCATCATTTCCAAAGGACACAGTTCCATCCTTCTTCTCTTTCAAAGATACAAATTTATTTCTATCTCCAGTCATATGCGTTGAGAAACCACTATCAACATACCACACATCTTTGTTCTTTTGAGCCTTGAAAGCGAGAGCACAATTATCATTCCTCTTCTTCTTCCATGTTTGTTCGTTCTGTGGCTTCGAAGATTCTTCTGGAGGATTTTCAAGTCTGCAGTCTTTGGCTATGTGTCCAAAGTTTCAACATTTGTAACATTCAATATTATTTCTTAAATGTTAAAATCTATTGATGTTTCCCTGAGCCCTGGGAGATTCATATTTGACAGATCTCCTGGAATTTTATTCGTTCCTAGGGTACGTGCGACATTCTACAGCTTTATGACCAAATTTTCCACATGAATAATAGTAGCCATAAAAAATATGTTGGTACCTGGATGGAAATTTTCGTCGAGGAATTGTCTTCCAAGGCTGTTCTTGCGAATCTTGTCCAATGAAGTCTACATGCATGTCAGATCTCATAGGTTCATTGTATTTTTTTGTAGAAGGTCCTGCTTCTTCTTCTTTGTAACCGATGCCAGTTATGTCATTGTAAGATCATTGCTTGTTGATGAGTTCTTCCAATTCCCTTGAGCTATTGGCATAGTTTTGGATAGTTTTTCCTTTCTTCACTTCCTCACGTAGCAAGAGTACTTCGGCTTCTAATTCTTCCCTTTCTTGGTTGATTTCTTCCAACTTCTTTTGAAGTGACTCTTCAATGCATTTGTGTTCTTCAACTTCAATTTTGAGACCTTGAACTTGTTCTTCAAGAGTATTGGAACGGATCTTCTCCGCCTTGAGATCTTTTATAAGCTTGATTGCTTCCTCATAAAATTATTCTATGGTCCATCCTTCTTCTTCGTTGTTTTATACCTCTTGTTTATTGTGCTTGGGTTTATTGTGCTTGGCCGTAAACAATAATCTCTCATTGGCTTCTTCTTCACTGTCATTGTCTTCATCGGATGATGAGCTATCTTTTTTAGAGAGAATGTTCCTTTTGGATCCTTGCTTGTTGAATTTCTTAAAGCCTTTCTTTCCTTTTGAGTTGCCATTACTTCTATTTGGACATTTTGCTGCAAAATGCCCAACCTCATTACAGCTGAAACATATCAAAGGAAGTTTACCTTTGAATTGTCCCTTACCAATTTTTAGTTTTCTCGTGAAGTAAGCATATTCTTCATCTGAAAGACCTTCTTCATCATCTCCATTTTCTTCACACTTGCAGGTGCATGTATTTTCAATTGAAGGTTGTTTATCCTTATTGGTTTTCTTAGATGCAACGAACATAGTTTCTAGATGAAAAGTACCCTCTTCTTCATCAAGTCTCATTTCATATGCTATGAGAACTCCATGTAATTCCTCTTTGCTGAGTTTGTCCAGATTTGCACTGTATTCTAAGATCGATACCTTTGGGTTGAATCTCCCTGGTAACATTCTAAGAATCTTCCGTATAATAGTCTTCTCGTCGACTAGCTTTCCCAATCCTTCTAGAGTATTGGTTATTTCATCAGTGTATTAGAAGTATGCAGCAATGTTACAATATTATTTCATTCCGAGTTGCTCAAATTTTGCTCTATAGATTTGAAGCTTTTCTTCTTTGAAATTTGAGTCACTTGCATATATATTCTCAAGCTTTTCCCATACATTTTTGGCAGTTTTACAACCCAACACCTTATGATAAGAAGATTCAATAAGTCCACCGATAATAATATTCTTTGCTTTTGCATCATTTACCAAATTCTTCTTACCTTGTTCATCCGTAGTTGATGTAAATCCATTTTGAACAGTGTCCCATACTTCGTAACCTTGCATCAAGAGATAGACCTCCATTCTTCCTTTCTAGAGTGCATAATTATTTTCATTGAATAGAGGTACACCATTCTTGGTATGCTCCATGAACTCCTTCCAGCTGTTAAACTGCTATTGAAGGAACCAAGCTCCGATACCAATTGTTGGAAATACTGAGAGTGGGAAGGGTTGAATCAGTATTCCTTTCAATTAGAGCATTAGTTAATCTTCAATTATTATCAGTGTTTGTACAATGATAGTAGAAAACAAGAGGAACACAAATGCACACAGTTTTTAAGGTGGAAACCCACTCCGGGACAAAAACCACCTAATGCTTTTCTAATAATTCTTTAATATTCAACTCCAATTGAAAATAAAGCTCCAACTTCCTAGAATCTAGAAAAGCATTCTTCTCCAGCTCCCACTGGATGGACACTCCAACACCCGAGATTCTTCAGTAGTCAACTGAACAGATGCCCCAACACCCAATGAGCTACAACTCACCCTAGCACCACCCTACCACCCTATAGAAGAATAAAAGAAGAATGGACTCCCGTACCAGGGAAAATGGTCCACTTTACAATGATATAGAATGATGCAGAAGAAGAAGATATAATAGACCATAACCCCAACTTTGACACAACCACCTAATGATGATCCTAGACCTCCCAACACTGCCTCTTCAACCCTTGGCAGATAGATACTTGTACAATTTGTACAATAATGTATTTACATTGACTAAGTACAATGATACATTTACAATGATTGTATGCAGTGCTGCCCACTTGAAGACTTCATATGATGAAATTCTTGCTGCTATTATGGACCTTGGTTGCTGCTCTTGTCATGCTACCCTCTGTTACACCTTGCTTTGCTTTGATAGTGTAGAAAGTCTGGTCCTTTGCAACCCTTGACAACACATGATCTAGCTTTTTCTTGCCTTCTAGGAGCTCGATATTGAATCTGGTGTATCTCTGTTATTTTAGATCCTCAATATCTGATTTTGGGTCCTATAGTATTCCTATGAGTCATCTTTCCAATGCCACAGGTCTAACCTAATTTGGATTCTTCAAGAGAGAGTTATACCCAATCTCTCACAATGCCCTAATTATGGATTGTTTCAGCAGAGTGCACTTGTACTGCATGCCACATGTCACTGTTTATTCATTTGGCTCTAAAATTGATAGAGCGAAAATTAAAGACTGTGCACTATCTACCACGTTTTACAGAATTCCAATCTGATACTCAGAGAGAGAGTTATGACGAATTTACCAAGGTCACTTCTTTGAGATGAATTTCAGGAGCTTGCAAAAACCCTGACTTCCACAGATCATATCTCCAAAAATATTGTGCACCTTGATCTGAAATTTTTACAGCTGCTTTTGCAGGATTTCGGCTTCTCTTCATAAAAATTTCAGCTTTTGAACCTTCGTAGAAAAAAATTTAGAGCGCAAATTCCACGATGACCTGTTTCAGATGGCGAAATCCCTTACATAAGGAGGAAATGAGGATCACAATTTATATAAATGCTTAGGTTGAGAGGGGCTTAAACAAGTGAACGTGGGAGGGATTTTAGGAGCTTAAAAAATATTAATTATGACTTTTCAATGACCCATGCCCCAACCCCATGGGGTTTTAGCCCACTAACTGGGGGTACAAACTTCAAACATGAATATCTCTCAAACCGTGAAGAATTACATGGCATGCCATATATCAATGGAAACATCTCGACAAGTAGAAACCATCAAAAGCATTAATGACCCAGAATATATTAAATTGGTAGGTAAAAATTCCCATTCAATATTGGGTTAGGCCCTGGTGCTGCTTGGGTTGACATCATTGACAACTGCTGATCAACAAAGGTCTCCTATTGATGATGAGGCATTTTCCACCATTGGAGAAAAGGCTAGGGGTGACAACGCAGCCATGAAAAAAGAATTTCTAGCATTTCATGAAGGAGAAGAAGAAGAAGATGCTCTAAGAAGAGAAGCTCTTGCATTCTTGCAAGGAGTTTCAAAGAGTCTCACATATAGAAATTATGGCACAATCCGTGAGTTGATGTGCCATCATTATCAGAGGGTGAGATCCTGAATATTGCAGAAGATGAAGAGGAGGGCAAGCTTCATTGGGAAAGAAACATTCACCCCTCTTTATTCAAAAGAGTGATGTACTAAGAAGGCATGAGGATATATGCAAGGCCAACCAGGACACATCAGTCCATATATCTTTCTATTATGATATATGCCTTGATGTCTCCTTATTTGGAGTAAGCCCTCTAGAGAAACTCCTTGATGGAAAGAGAAAAGTGTTCCCTCAACCTTGTATAGTGATCCATTTGGCCAAGAGAGGAACTATCACAGCGCTGAAGACTTTGGGTAAGAAGCATGCTTATGCAAAGAACATTTTAGTTTATGATTGCATGCATTCTTTTGCTTTACATGTGCAGGCCATGAATCCTAAGAGGAGTGTCTTACCATATAAGCTACATGGCCAACTATGGGCCAGGACTATTTCCAAATATGGCCACTCCCTTGATAGGCTAAAGGAGGTCTTGCAGCATGATGGGTGCTTCCCCAAAGAACCAAATATACATTTCACCTTCAGCCTTGGTGGAATGATGAGGGCAGCAAGTAAGTGGCATGTAAACCACTTACCACATCTAGATCGAAAGCAGGGAGGAGATGACCTGCGCTGGTTTTTATTGGGTGAGTATGGGTACCACCCAAGGTTTTTGATTTTCTTGTCTCATGCCTTGTATCTCAAGGAAAGAATGCATAAGGAGGAGGCATGGTTGCTTTGGTTGACAAGAAGGAAGTATGGACACCCCATGATGAATTCCATGTCCATACCTTTACTTATGTCTATGATGTATGCACATGTATTTCTGTTTAGGAGGGATATCATAATCATGTATGTACTTTGGGTTGGGAGAAATTGTAACCTTCTCATGAGGTGGCATAAGGGAGCTTGTTTGTATCATGATGTTAATAATGCTCCAATATTTGTTATGAACATGAGAGGAGGGATGACAAATTGTGTGGATGTGTCCATTGGGAATGCAATCTCCCATATTAACTTGTACTTCAAGAGGAGGATAGAACATTGTGTGGCTGCTGCATTATATCACTTGTTTTCTTATGCTAGAAGCCATATTTTGGGCTTATGTCATTGGAAGAAGTCTCTCACTTGGGATAATTTGCAGCAAGACATGTGTTGTTTGAATCATATTCAGCCAACACCTATTACCCTCTACTATTTCCAAGCTTTGAAGAAGCTTTTTGCAGCAAGAAGGTGGTGGGATGGCCACTTATTGTACTATGATTTGAGGCAGCAAGATGAAGGACAACGCTGGTCTCAAAGGAGGGACTATTTTCATCATCCAATATATCATATGACAATTAGTCCATGTGTCTTTTGGAGCACATATGGTGAGGATACTATATTCACTATATGCATGGAAGATTGGGCAAGAAGGCTCACTAGGATCCATGAAGGGAATCATGAAGTTCCAAGTCTCTTTTGGCTTCATGAGGACTATATTATTCAAGCCTAGGATCATTAGATCCATATTGATCATAAATGGAGGGAGAGACAACGTGAGTTGAGTATTCTTATCTCTCATTTCCAACCATGGAGCCCCTACACATTGCATATGGTGGGGATTGGTGACTATTTCTTTGAGCTATCAAGGATGGCTCACTTTGTTTGTATAATAGCAGGGAGATTGGAGTTTCTCATGGGGGTTGAAGTGCCCAATGTTTACTATCTCTCATACCTTGAAGGGACCAATGGACAACATGTTATTCTTTTATGTATCCCCCATTATTTCATAATAACAACTATTTGGTTCATCCACCAAAGGCAGACTTGCATTCTTGGGAGGAGACAGCTCCATTGGAGATTTTACAAAGTCCTTGTGAGTTGCTTGAGGACAAGCAACATTTTGGAGGGGAGGACTGTAATATTCCTATTTTAATAGGAATATTCAATTTCATTTTGTTTTCTTTGTTCAAAGAATAATTATGTAAAGGAGGGTCAAAAACTCCTAATAAAAGAACAAATACATGCCTAATGTGAACAGAGGTAAAATCAGGGTTGTCTTGATAAAATCCACTTGTGTGTGAAACATGATTGAGCCATTTGACTGGGTCAACAGGACCAAATCACAACACAGTCCAGATGCATTGAACCTCCTGGATGATCATCGCAGTTCTAGAAAGAGGTCCTCCATGTGAAAATGGTTAAATGAATGAAGGTGGTTTAGGGTTTTGGCCAGCTCTCATCTTATAAAAGGAAGGGAAGGAAACATATTGAGGGGTTCATGATTTTATTTCTGAATTTCTGTCTGTTTAGACAAATATCTTTCTTGGTTGCTTAGCCTAGATTGCATTGGGATTTCCTGTTTAGGAGTTCCATCTCTTCCCATTGAGGAGATCTTGGGAGAGCTTTTATTTCTTGTCCAATATCAGATTGGAGACCAAGCTTCTACTTCCAACTGCAATGTAGATCCAGTGAGGGTTTTATTTATTTTGTAAGCTACAGCAAGTGGAATACTAGATCTGTTCAGATCTAGCTTGTATTGGAGCCTCCTCTCAGTGAGTGTGTCTTTTAACCTCCTGGAAGAGTGCATCCATTGTTGGAGCTTCAGTTTCTGATCTTAGCATTAGGCCAAAGTATGTTCCATCCTCCACTGTGCAGTTCCTTGAAGATACTGCGTCCTTTTTGCAGGCAGAGTTGCAGTGGGGTTTTTGTATCAGCTTGGAGGAAAGATCTCTGGTGAAAGGGACCCTTCCCTTCACTTTGGTGATCCATGGATTGGCCAACCAATCCATGTTATTTTCAGATTTGATATGCTGTGTATCATATGCTTCAGAAATTTCTGAATATTACTGCAGATCTGTGGCTTAGCTCTCAGATCTATTCATTGATATCCATCTTTTGCTGAGATCCCCAAGGGGAGTGTAAAGAAGAGCCTTTTTGGAATATAGATCTGTAATAGATCTATAATTTTATGTAAATATATTCCCTAGATCTAAGATATAATAAAACAATGCTTCAGCCCTATGAAAATTACACTGTCAAGTTCTTCAGTCTTAATACATGGTGCAACACCTCTATTTTGAGGGTTTATTCATGTTAAACCTCTGTTTTTCTCTTGTATATTGTTTGATCCATATCCTTGATATAATTTACTCATGTTAAGACCCTATTACAGTTAACACCTTCAGAAAATCACGCTTTCTATGCTTCAGTAATCTGCATACTCTAGGTCATGGGAAATCAACATTTTAAGCCATTCCGGGAGTGGGGGAACTGTTTAACTTAGCTAGAATGATTTGTTTAAGGTGATATTTGGTATGGAAGTCCCTAATGACCTAATATAATATATCCAACCGTCACTTTCCTCAGTTTTTACGCATATTTTGAAAATAACCTTTTTAGGGCTTAAATCACTGTTTTTCCCCACCTTTGGTTGAAGGGATAGATCACTTTCCTTGCTGCTGCATATATTAATGATATTAAAGTGTTTATTAACACATAACATGCATTAGTAGCCTACTTATACTCCAATACAGTGTATATATATTGTTGCAGTCCCTCATTGGACATTTATCAAGCCATACTAGGTGTGGGAGGCCTATTTGCCTCACCTAGTTTGTTTGGTTTCTGATATCCTCTTGGAATTGGGTCTTAGATTATCAGATCTAAGGAATCCAAGGGATGATATTGGTTTCTGAAGCACACATCCCTGAAAAATTCATTTTTCAGGCCTGCTTTGTTGAGCAGTCCCTTTTGGGATATTACAATACACCATAACATGGGCTGATATATGCCACAAAAGATAGATCCAATACAGATCTAGGCACTATACAACCTCCAATGAAGAACCCCTCAAGGGTTTTCAACAAACACCATGTACAAGATCTGAATCAAGGCCCTATGGCTGAAGATTCACTATAACATATAGATCTGGAAAGTGTGGATGATTTGATATAAGAAATAGTGCAACCTCCTCCAATAGATCTCCTAGATGAAAGGCTCATCCCTTATGTATAAAACCTCCTCTCCAAATGGTGTGCCAAAACCACCCAACAAATCCTCCCTCAAAATAATGCAGATCTGGAAATAAATTGCACTGTAGGGGAAAATAAATAAGTGGCCTAATGCCAAGATCTGAAAATAAGCTCAAGGGCCTTACTTACTTGCCCCCCAATGGAAAGGAACCCTTCTCCACTGAAAAAAATTACTGGAGTGACCCAAAAATGGTCTCCGCTGCTGCAACTTGCAAAACAACTCAACCCTCAACAGGATCTGTGCTGTAGATGTAAGATGAAGCCTTGGCCAAATGCCTGATAGTGGAAGTGAAGTACAAGCCTCATCCAAGAGCTTCTCAATGGAAGAGGTGGGATTCTTGATCAAGAAAACCTAGTGCTAAAAAACACACAATCTCATCTAAACAACTAGAGAAAGCTATATGTCTAAACAGACCATATATTGAGAAATATCATATACATAAACATGATCAATATGGATGCCATCCTCATCCTTTTATAAGATATGAGCTTCCAAACCCTAAGCCCCATTCATTTATGACCCTACTTCCATGAAAATCATCTCCATCTAAAAATACATTTTCTTTCATTGAATGCCACTACTCCATGACATCGTTGTTGATTTGGTCAAAGTTGACCCAATCAAGGTGTTCCAGCCCCTTTTCACACTTAAAGGTGCTCAATTAAGCTGGAAAAATATATCATTTTCACATTGGAATTGATTTATTCATTATGAAGGAGAATTATGGACCTCAATTGTCCTCTTATTCATAAAACAAAACAACAAAACAAAAATTAATATTCCAACTAGCTCATGGCTAATTGGGAATATTACAATCCTCCCTTCCCAAATGTTGCTTGTTCTCAAGCAACCCACAAGGTGAGTGCTGCAACTCTTCTCCTACACCATTGGTGACACTATCATGTGATAAGCTTCCCTCATAAGCTAAGTGTCTCCCAATCCATCCCTCCATGAAATTCTCCTCCAAAGTTCTTATGAGATGCAAATAATTCATCCCACAAGGAGACAATAGTTCCAATGAAACAAACATGGTTTTCCTAATGTTCTCCCTGAAAAATGTAGCATAATGAACATGGAGAATCTCTCTCCCATAGGGCACATAAATTCCTATCCTCTCTCCAATCATTCCCATAAAAAGAATAAGCACATCATCAATGTATGGGATCAAAACTAAGTACACACAAACAGAAATTTGTAAAAATGGAGGTGGGTCATAGTCCCACATGTGGAACCAGCACACAAAATCTCCTGAATGCATCAGATAATGATATGGTAAGTGGTTTCCCCACCACTTACTTGCTGCCCAAGTCTTCTCACAATGGCTGAAGATGTGAGATATGTTTGGTGCCTTTGGAGTGCACCCAGAGTGATACAACATCTCCCTATATCCTCCAAGGGAGTGGCCATGTTCAGAAATGTTTATGGCCCAAACTTGGCCATGAATTTTATATGTAAGAATGCTCCTCCTTGGAGATATCACCTGCATATACATGGTAAAGGAATGCAAGTAATCATCAAATGAAACATTGTGTATATAAGCATGTTCCTTACCAAAATTTCTGCTCATACAAATGGAGTGGTCCATAGATAGATCCCCTCTCATTCAAAAAGGGGAAAGAGGTGGTTTTGATAACTCCTTCATTGAGTTATGTCTCTCTTCCAACTCCATATGGTTCATGCATCTTTGAAAATGCTGATATAGTTCCTCTTCAAAGCCTTCCCAAGTGTAGCTCTCCATGATAGTGTTGTAGGCCCTCATGGAATAAGTATGGCTGAAAAGGAATTCTTCATGTGCTCTTTGTAGCAACTTATTCTTGAGCTTGGAGGATCTAGATAAGAAGTTCATACCATGATAATAGATGACTTCATCTTGGACTGGATAGCCCTCTTCATGTAGCTGGTAATCAAGTATCATGCATGTAAAAAGATCCTTGGAATAATCCACCAACAGTTGGGATTTCCAATGTGGATCAATCTTCCATAGTGACAGCGCTGATGATATATCACAAAGAACATATGTCATATGGCTTCCCTTCTCGTTGACATCTCCCATGCCAAAGGTACTCATTGGAATGTTGCTATCCCCTCCTTATTTCTCTTCTTGCATATGCTCATGCTCAAGTAAAGGTTGAAGCTTTTGGAGGATAGTCTCCCATGGGAAGCTATCATCCATCCAAAAATTCCTAAGTTTAGCCAAAGCATGCATGTGTGGCCACTATCTTATACCATGTAGGGAAGATTTCTCTTCAATTGAGAACATCCTCTGAGTCTCCACAGCCAGGGAATGGTCTCCTTGCACCATGATGGTGTCATCCTCCAATCCTGCAGCATTTCCTCTCAGCATAGTATGAGATGTGAGAGTGGGTAATGATGATAGTGGGAGAATGTCTCCCTCCTCCTTGAGCCTACCTGAGACTCTCAGCGCTTGTTAACACTGGAAAATCGTATAGCAGAAGATGACATTAATTAATGTCTAGCCAAAGGATTTACAGGGTTGGAAGACATTACAGGATCTGGAAAGTATTTAAAAATCTCAAAGGTTTAAGGAAAATCAAATTTGAACTAGTCTTAAACGCTGATTGTGTGCATTAAACTTTGAGAAGAGCGCCTTATGCGCGCCTTTTGGCCCGATAAGTGTGCATTCCTGAGAGTGGTGAAATGTCACTATCCGAGACCACATAAAGCAAAGGACATGTTACTCCTTACTTGAAGCCGCCTAAGGACAGCCACCAACGCCTCCTTAGACACTATGTGAGAACACAATGGAATATTTGAAGCACACAAAGGAATCATACCTCTCCCTTGGGTCACCATACAGAATGTACCAAGGGAGGGAAGGAGGATTTGAAATCTCCTGTATAAAGCCAGCATGAGATGAAGAATGGGTGATCACATTGTTATGCTGGTCAGAATTTCCCAAGCAATACCAGCAGTGTGTGACCCGGAGCTACAGACAGAGGGGACTCACTTGTTGGCCATCCAACAAGCTCTGTCCACATAGTAGAGAGAGAGGGAGATTGCACTGAGGCAAGCTTGGGATAATCACATCCTTGCATCGGGACCTAGAACCATTGTCTAGGGGCCCTTTGGCAAGAGGGTAAAGTATTTATCTCCTTACTACCAGTGCTCAATAAGAGGGGCCTAGAGCCACCGTTTGCATTATTGTGTCATTTGACTCGTTCATATCTTCTATTTATTTATGTTTAGTTTTAGTTTAGTTTTCAGATTACATTTGCATGCTTATTTTTATATATAGTATGCTCATTTACTCCACTTCTTTCTGCCTGTTACCAATAGTTTAAAGGGGTAAACCACACCCTTTTAACTGGTGTGATTTCATACATACATGCACCAAACACGCCACAACCGGATTGGCGACTCCACTAACGTTTTATTACCAAGTTTATGTGGTTGTGCCTTCTTTTGCAGGAGACCTTTGTCTATGCTGTGGAGTGGAGCTGATAGTCCTCTGATCTCTCTTGTAGTCCCTAGATTCACCCTGAGTGACAGATTGAAGAAGAACAACTCCTAAAATTTTTACTTGTAGGAATTTGCGTGCATTTCTTCCTCACAGATGCGCAGGGCACACGTTCAGTGCTGATCTGCGCGCATAAAGCACACCTGTCTTAGCCTTTTGCACACAATTTATAGAATGAGAAATTTCTCCTTAAATTATATCTTTTTCTGCTTGTAAGGTGCTTGGTAGCCCCTAATGCATCTGGCAACACTGGTTGTGGTACCCCATAGCTTGTTAGAACTCACTTTTAGCTGCTTTCTGTAGGTTTAGTGTTAGTTTTACTTCAAGTTGATTTTTGGAAAATCTTCACATAGTTTAAGTAGGGGGAAAAGTAACTTGCATTCCAAAAAAATTATGTTTTGTAGATTTTGGTACTTACACCTAGATAACAAGTCCAAGCAAGTGGCCCAAACCACGCATGCATAGCTAGTTTTCTTTGTTCTAGTGTAAAAGTTTTTAGTTTAGTTCAATTTTTACACTAGGAATTGTGGGACTATGATTGAATTGTTTATAGAAGAGAAAGTAATATCTGCCACCTTTGCACCCTCCGGTGATCTTAGGTAAGCATATGAATGCTCCATATTCACAATTTTCCATCTCCCTATAGTTAGTCACATATATTAACTAGGAAAATTTGAAAGTGGCCCATTATCCACACATGTTTTCCATTTGAGCCAGGAACAATGCAACATAGTTTAAATAGGGGATTTTGTAAAGGATCAACGATATCCACATGTTCAAACTATGTTCTTTTCCACTTTATGCTCACACACACTCACCCACTAAGCGAAGCAAAAACATCTAAATCTAACTTAACCAAAATCACTAAATTCTCCCCACAAGGGCCACAAAATAATTTATAGCTTAAGTTAGGATCAAGGGGGTAGGCATCCAATAAGCCGCCTTGATCATACTTCATATTGAAGCATAGAATTTGTGTATTTAGGGAGCTTCAAATCCACTTATCAGCCCACGGAAAAGAAAACCTGAGCGTGGCAGAGACCCGTTTCAGAGGGGGTTAGGCTTAGGCGCAGTGCGTGCGGTCTGTTAGCCACTTATGAAATTTGATTATACCAAAAGGTGGCTAGATCATTTTTTGGAGCCTTCAAGGAACAAATTTTATTCCAAAAAGTGTTATCTCTCGAAGACTCTTGAAGGCCTCATGCTTCTGTCCAAAATATCCACTGCTGTGCCCATTTTACACTCTGGAGTTCTGCTAATTTCATGAGAAGAAACTGCTGCAAAATCACCATTTTCCCCTCCTTTCACTTCGAAACTAACCTCATTTTCTACCCCTTTCATTCTCATCAAAATCCTTCATTTTCATATTTTTCTCCTTTCCCCTCCATCAAAACCCCTTGGATAATGTTTAAGACTCTCTCTTTTCCTTATCGAAACCCCCAAAATCCATTGAAAACTTGAAAAAATTCATAAAAAATAAGTTTTTTTTACCACAGACTTAAGCCCCCTTGGGCTAAGTCTTAAAATCACTTCCCCTCCACGTGCCTGCACCCTATAACCAGGTGCTAGACCCTCAAAGTGCTTATCGCGTCGGAGCAACTCACGGAGCGCATTTGTTTGTGCGTTAAACAAAAACCCCAATGCCGATTAGCCCTGTATATTATAGCCCCCAATCATATTGCATTTCATGTATACCAAGGCCCCGCAGTCGGGCGCCTATCCTCTTCGTATATATAAAACCATCCCGACACATCAAACCTTTGTTTTTATTAATATTTTGGGTTTTTGCAGGGTTTGAAAATGTTTTCCCTGGTGCAAAGCTCAAATCAATGGCCCACAAATCAATCACCCTAGTGGTCCCCACGGTCAATCATTGTACAAAACCAGAGCAGTTTTTATCGCACCGCCTTTGAAAGGAAAGCTATTTTCCTCGTTTGGACGTGATCAATGCCACAGGCTGACATGTGGACTTGAGCGGTTAGGAGATACCGCCCTCCCCGGGTGTTAAAGATCGACTATGGGCTTAGTGCGATATTGGCGTGAGCCGTCTGATCTGAGGCTGGCTCATCGGACGGTGATCACGCTCAAAAGGAGCTCGGGAGGTAAACTAAGGTACGACGCATTTCTCAAAACATTTCCCCCATCGATCTGGCCTGCAGATCGACGGCCCACAATCAGTCGCCCTAGTCCCCACATCCATGACAACAGTCAGCAGTCCCACAGAACCGGTGGTCCCCGATGCCTAGTCAGCATACACATCAGCATCCATGCGGCAGTAGCGGATTGGAGCGGGCCTTATTCTGTTGCTTGGATGGTCTTAAAATCCAGACCCGGGGAGATCTATAGGGCAGAATTCATAAAAATTTCAGGTCACACTTGTGCTGACATCAGCAGGCCTCAAAACGGACCCGAGAAGCTTTATAGGGCGGATTTCATAAAATTTCGGGTCACAAACACCCTGACGTCAGCAAATAACTTTTGTGACCTGAAATGGTTATACAACTTGGTTTAGTCAAAAATTTTGAAGTCCGGGTGTATTATTTGATAAAAAAGGGTGATTATATGGTTTTTCCATTATATATTGAAGAAAGGCCGAAGGCTGGGGTTTAACTCTCGCGCCTTCGATTCTTTAAAAGAAAGCCATGTATGGTTCAAATTTTCGCGCCCTGTCATTACTCTAAAGGCACTAATGCCTCACGGGCCCTGCGCAGCACTACACACCAACAGAACACAGTAAATGAATCACAAACGAAGAGTATCAGTGTCGAAGATAGGAATGCACCAGAATGGAAGATTGAAGACAAATTTGTGAGGATTACAGCTAAGATTGATTATCAAAAGCCTAATCCTCCCAATTAAGACATAGTTAAAAGGGAATCAAAGTGTTTTATCAGACAGAAAGCCTCCACTGCCACATCTGAGGAAAATTGATTCCTTCCAGCTACCACGGTGCCACCTGTGCCCCAAAGCGTTCAAACAGAGGCCAAAGTTATTGATAAAGATCAAATATTTGCCTCAGCATAGCTAGAAATTTAATTCTGCAAATGAACTTAATGAAAAAATATCAGCAGAGTTACTTTAACATAACAGAGAGCCTCAAATGTCAAAAAGAGCTCCCACCGAGCTTAAATATTAATGTAAATTATTTAATACAGAGGACATCTATGTAAGCTTCTTCATCGAGCCCCCTAAAGGCCGAGAAGCCATTAAGTCTGTATTAATTATCTTTGGAGATCTTTTATCAGATCTCACCTCCTCATTCTTCTATAAATACTACTTGAGAAGATGAGGGAGGGGTTGGTTGAGTTGGTTGTTGAACTTTGAAATGTAAGTGAGCTTGAGACTTCTACCTGTAAATAGTGTTCACTGGCTCTTAGAGCTCTGCTTGTGATAGATAAGTTAGTCTGGGAAGTGTAGATGATTGCTAAACTAAAGCACTAGACTTAAAGCTGTAACTGGTTTGGAGCATCAATACAAGCTAATTTATGGGATCCTGGTCTATGTCGATGGTGATGTTACTTCTTATTGTGAATTGTTATTTTACTTCTGTTTTCACTGTGTTCATCTTCTCTTATAAAGAACAGCATGCATAGAGTTAGGACCTACTGTATATCAATACCCTTCTTTGACTGAAAATATTTATCTACATGTTTTCTTCCAATTTGTGTTATTTAGGAATGATCTAATTCAGTTCAAGCATAGGAATGCTGGAGTTCCCTCGTCCTAATGTCTAGGCTAGTTATTATTCTTAAATGTTATTTTCAGTATATGTTAAGTAGAGATGAACTATGGAAGATATGGTGTGCCCTGGTCCTAGTTTTATCCCAAAAGACTGTCTGAAAGTTTCCCTTGGAATGTGTTAAAAGATGGCTAGTTTAAAAGTACTTACCAGATCTTAGGCCATTCTGTGTTCTCTTTGTGTTTGTCTTGAAAGTAACCAAGTAGAGCAGAGCTAGGAGAGGATTTTTGGTGAGCCCGACCTGCTAGTTTCTTCCCCAACAGTTGCCTTCAAGTTTCCCTCTGTTTTTATTATGTTTTCTATTGAAAGTGGATCAAAAGCTAGCTAGTTTCAAAGTACTTACCAGATCCTGGATTGATTTTATGTCTTTCTTAAGTGTTTGTCAAAGGCTGGCTAGTTTCAAAGTACTTACCAGATCCTAGGCTACTCTTTGTTCTTCATTTGTTTGATTCCCCTTCTTTTTGTATCATTTCATTCCATAAATCAAACTTTAAAGAGATCCTTAGACATAGATGACTTGCCCCATGGACCACTCTTGCCCCTTGCTGTTTCAATTAAACCCTATTATGACTCCATAGCCCAATGGACTAAAACTTGCAATTATCTATCTCCTTGGCCAAAGCTTGTTCTATTTGCTTGCAACTTCACACCTTTGAAACTCTTTGCACTTAGAAATTTCCACCTCAAATAGTAATCATGTTCAACCATCCAAAAACAAAAAAAACCCTCGGCCTTCATAACTAGCCTAATATCATTACCCAAAACTCCAAAGACAAATACATCTTTGCACTTATTGGAGAGATCCCTCTCCAGATTCAGGAGGGCTAGATCCTAGAATCCCAAAGTGGTTGAAATAATGTTCTCCTTGCAGTTGGACTTTTACTAATCTTGCTAATTACAGGGTGCTAACATTTCTGGTGACTCCACTGGGGACTCGAACCCAGAATCTCTGGTTCCCTCAAAAAATTCATAAAATATTGTGAGTAAAAGCAGCCTTTTCAAGCACTACCAAGTAATGGTAATCATGGTAAAACTTGTTTGAATCAGTGACAAACTAGGTAAACCCTAGGATTCTCATAAGAGTTTGTATAACCTTGAAAAATCAACTAGCTTAGACATAAGAGTAGACTGTCTTTGTCTCATAACCATAGCTAAGTTTTGAAACAAAGTTAGGACATTATTAGAAACCACACAACTGAAAATAACTTAGAAAACACCAAAATATTTTAGATTGGTATCCAATAAACATGGTGGTGGACCATAAAACCTTTTACCTCCTTAAGAGCTAAAAAATTCCACTTGGCGACTCCACAATCCTGAACAGACCTTAAGACTCCACTGAAAAGAACCCTTATCATTGAAATATCATTCAAAACTTAGTTAGAGGACTGTAGGATTAAAATTTGTGCAAACAGATTAGTTGAACTTTTAAAGACTGTCATACCTGGTTGAAATTTTCTTGCTTATTTGGGTCTGAAAAACACAATATAGTGGCTCCTAGAAAGATTTATACTAGAGCCTATCGTGACCCTGATCCACTTGAGATAGTCGATAACCCAGAAAGTATCCTTAGGAAGTCTCCTAGGATTAAAACTGTCTTCAGATCACCCTTGAGAGCTAATTCAGTTCCTAAAATTCTTTCAGCTCTACAACAATCACAAGTTGACTTAGTAAATCCCTTTAGAACTAGGTCTCTTGATGATTTAGATCAGTTAGATTCTGAGTCTTCACTTTCATCTCCTGAGACAAGTGAACATCCTGGTAGTAGAGAAACAACACCTCCTGATTTAAATTTCCTTCACAACTTAGGTGTCTCTCATCCAAGATCAGCTCAGTAATATACTCCTGGTCCATCCACTTCTGCTCACCCTACATCCACTGTTCAAACCACTCCATTCCAGCCCACTTTCCCTCTTGTTAATCCACCCCTTGTAAATCCACCTCCACCTCCTGCCATGGCTACATGGTATGCTCCCTTAGTCCTTCCTGTACCATTAGTAAATCTTCCACAAGACTATCAGTCCAAAATTCCATTATATGATGCTAGCAATGCTACAACTGCATCACAACATGTGGATAAGATGAATGACTACTTTGACAGAAATGAAATTGATGATGATTCTGTCAAGATTAGATTATTTGCTCAAAGCTTAGGAGGGGAAGTCAGAAAATGGTTTAAAGGCTTAACCCTCCATAGTATCAATGATCTCCAAGCCTTCCATCAGACATTCTTAAACAAATGGGAAGTAAAGAAGAATCCTCTCCAAGTCCTTTCTGATTACATCAACATCCATATAAACACCGGGGAAAGTGTACAAGCTTATTGTACCAGATTTAACAGTTTATATAATGCACTTTCCCCAGATCTAAAGCCTCCACAAGGCTCAGCTCTAAACAAGTTTCCTGAAGGGTTTGACCCTGAGATGGCCTATCAGATGAGAGAGAGAGATCCTGCAACTCTTGAAGAGATGCAAAAAGGTGCTCTTTCTGTGGAAGTCAACTTGATGGAGAAGAGAGCAAGAATGAAAAATGAAAAGAGAGTGTCCTTTAGAGGGGTTTCTACACCCTATACTTCCAACTAAAAGATGGAAAGAATGATGGAGGAGATGATGAAGAAAATGAGCATCCTTGAGGGAGCACAAGCCAGTCAAAACCAAGCTGCTCCTCAAAACAGGAACCAGAACCAGAATCAGAATTTTAGAAGGAACCAACCTCCAAACAGACCTAGGGAAGATGATCAACAGATCACTCCTCCCTTTCATAAAAACTATGTAAGTGAGTTTGAGAAAACAGATGAGATAGAAGAGGAAGGTGATATCAACATGCTGGGGGTAGATGATGATGACTTTGAGATTCATTATGATATAAAACAAGGTCTTTATACACCTTATGATGACAAAAGAAATGATGATGAAATTTATTATCAAGACATGGAAAATGTCATCATAGAGTCTCAAAGAGAATATGACCTTAGAAGAAAAACCAATCAACAAACTCCCAACACCAAAACCTCTGAAAAATATTCACAAAACAACACTCCAATCAAGCCTAAAGTTGTCAAATAGAAGGGCAAAACAATAGCTGTGAATTCTGATAAAGGTAGAGAGAAAGGCACTCAAAACAATGAAAAACAGAGTGTGGACATTAGTAGTACTAACACTTCAGCTAGTACTACTGTTAAAACCATTTTGTCAAATGCAAATAGAAAAAATCAGCAAGCTGATGTTACTGATAGACTGGCAGCTAGTAAGGCTGAAACAAGTTTTTCAAAGAACCAAATTCCTTTCAGCCTAGAGCAGGAAATTTCAAAGATCAAAATCCCTGTTCCCCTGACTGAGTTAGCTACCCAGAATGTATATAGGACCAAAATTTTGAAGGCTTTAAATATAGAGGATAATAATGACACAGTCAATCTTAATGATGACCAACCATAGCTTATTTTTGGTCCTAAGATTGAAGGTAAGTATCAAGAGGGGCCTATTCCTCCCTTTTATGTAAGTTTAAATGTTCATGACAAGACTTTGCATAATGCTATGAATGATTTCGGGGCTTCTCATAATTTAATGCCTAAAGCTGTCATGGAGAGCCTAGGCCTTGAAATCAACAGACCTTACAAAGACCTCTACTCCTTTGACTCAAGCAGAGTAAAATGTTTAGGATTAATCAAAGAACTCTGCATCAACTTAGCCCAGATTCTAGCCAAATGCTTAGTAATGGATATTTTTGTGGCTGGTGTGCCCCCAAAGTATGGAATGTTATTATCTAGGTCTTAGGTGGCTAAGTTACAAGGGACTATGCAAATGGACATGACCTATGCGACTATCCCTGTTTTCAATCAGATTAGAAGACTTTATAGGGAGTCTCATATGCAATACACAGTTACAAGTCAGGACAAACCACATAACTCTCCCCTTTATTCTGTAAACACAGGCCTGGATTCATTTATCCTTTTCAATGATGAAACTTTCAGTGAACAAGTGACCTTATCTGATTTAATGACAGATAGAGAGGAGGAAGAAGATAATGTAGGAGTGTTAGAATAGTTTGCTGAACCTGTAAAATCTAGCAAACAAAACATAGGTCTTGAGCTACAAATCATGTGTCCTTTTCTTTTAAACATTGAGAGTCAAGAAAGCAGTCCTCAACCCAATAAAAAATCTGAGGAGTTAAAACAAGTTCAACAGTGTGCTGACCTCCAAGAACAATTTGATAGCACACTTATTGAAGACAATAGTAACACAAATGATAAACTTGAAACTAGTCCTCTGTGGAGTATGCACTTTGATGGGTCTTTCACTAAGACCAATGCTGGTGCAGGTATCTGGATATGCAACACTGAGAATAACCACCCAGAAAGCCTTTATTGTCGATTAAACTTGCAGTGTTCCAATAACATAGCAGAATATGAATCCCTGCTTCTAGGCTTGCATTTGTTGAAAAAGTTAGGAGCCAAGAGAATCAATGTCTATGGGGATTCAGAGTTAGTCATTAGGAAAGTCAATGGAGAATACAACACAAATCACCCAAGACTTAGGGCCTATCGAAATGATGTCATGGACCTTTTAAAAACATTCGAGGAGTCCCAAATGATTTTTGTACCAAGAAAAAGAAATATTGCCGCCCACAATTTAGCCTTTGCAGCCAGAACATGCTTAACGCCATATGAAACCAAAGACTACGCAACTCAAATAAAATTCAAACCAACCGTACTTGATAATGAAAAATACTGGCAAGTGTTCGACGGGGACAAACAAATAGAAGACTTGGCAAGTGTCTCCTGAATTTGTTAATATTAATCTACTGTCAAGCAAACTTCAAACAAAACAGAACTGACTGCAGAAATAAAAACAGAAGATTTGGAAACCCTGCAGTCCAAAGATGAAAGTTTGCCTAAGGGTCTGGCACCTTTAGAAGAGTTGTTTGATTTTAACGATGTGGCCAGGAAGCCAAAACTGGAACCTGTAGAAACTGAAGTGGAAGAGTGCAATATAGGCAGTGAACTTAAAACAAAAATGATTAAAATGTCTAAAACTTTACTAGCTCACATTAAACTCAGATACATAGAGCTATTTAAAGAATTTTTTGATGTTTTTGCGTGGAGTTACGAAGATCTTAAGTCCCATGACACTGAAATAATACAACACAAAATCCCTCTCAAGGAAAACCAAAAACCATTCAAATAGAAAATGTGCAGAATAAACCCTGTACAACTCCCTTTGGTTGAGAAGGAGATTAAAAAGATGTATGAAGCTGGTATTATCATTCCTATTAGATATTCTAAGTGGGTATCTAATATGGTGTTAGTTAGGAAGAAAACTGGAGAGATTAGGCTTTGTATAGACTTTAGAGACTTAAACAAAGCTTCATTAAAAGAAAACTACCCTTTACCTAAGATGGATCATATTTTACAAAGGGTGGTAGGGTCTAGGAGAATTTATTTGCTTGATGGCTACTCAGGGTATAATCAGATCTTAGTTCACCCTGATGATCAATTAAAGACAACCTTTACCACACCATGGGGCACTTTCAAGTATGCGAAAATTCCCTTTGGTCTAATGAACGATGGAGAAACTTTTCAGAGAGCCATGGACATAGCATTCTCGAAAGAACTGGGCTTCTTCATCATTATATCCCTTGATGATGTCACTGTGTTTTAAAAAATAGATGAAGAGCACTTGAAACACCTAAGAAAAGTTTTCAAGAAATGTAGGAAGTTTGGGATATCTTTAAACCCTAAGAAAACACTATTCGGTCTCTAAGAAGGTAAACTTCTTGGGCACATTATTTCTGAAGAGGGTATTAAGATAGATCCAAAGAGGATTGAAGCCATATTGCAAATTTCTCATCCTCGAAACATCAAGGAGTTGCAATCTTTCATTGGAAAGATTAACTTTTTGAGAAGGTTCATACCCAACTTAGCTGAGCTCCATAGGAATATCACAAACATGTTGAAGAAGGAGCAAGGGGTAAAGTGGACCTTGCAAGCAAATAAGTCTTTTGAACTGGTGAAACAAGTGCTAACCAAGACACCGGTTCTAATAAGTCCTAATTTTTCAAAAGATTTTTATATTTTTTCATTTGCATCAAAACATACCATAGCTGCTATTCTTTTACAGAAAAATCCACAAGGACAAGAGCAACCTATTGCATTATTTAGCAAGGCATTGAGGGATGCCCCTTTGAATTATAACATTATGGAGAAGCAAGATTTTGCTTTGGTTAAAGCTTTGAAAGACTTCAGAGTATACATCTTGCACTCACACATCATTGCCTTTGTCCCAAATTCAGTTGTGAAAGACATTCTAACACAGGACCCGGATGGTAAGAGAGGTAAGTGGATTGCTGTTATCCTTGAATATGATTTAGAGATAAAACCCACTAAACTTATCAAAGGCCAAGGTCTAGCTAGATTAATGGCTGAATCAAATTTTGAAGTTCTTGATATAAATATGATTAATGCTTTAGATGATCAAGATGAAACCTCAACTCCCATTGTTGAAGACCATTTCATGAATTCCTCTTGGTATGCTGATATTATTTATGTTTTGCTTAATTTAAATACACCTCCTGGTTTGACAAAAACAAAAGCAAGGTTCCTAAAGTTAAAATCTATAAACTATTGCATTATAAATAGATGTCTTTATTGGAAAAATGAAAGTGGTGTATTTCTTAAATGTTTTCTTGAGTATGATGCAGAGAAGGTTAAGCATGAGTTCCATGAAGGAGAGTGTGGAGGTCATTTGTACTGGAAGACAACAGCCAACAAAATTTTGAGGGCTGGTTTCTATTGGCCTACTCTCTTTCCTGATATACACAAGATGATTATTGCCTGTCATAAATGTCAACTTTTTGAAGGCAAAAGAAAACTGCTACCCCTACCTCTGCATCCAATCACTGTTGAAGCCCGTTTCCAACAGTGGGGACTTGAATTCATAGGAGAAATCCATCCACCATCTTCTGCTCAGCATAGATGGATTCTCACTGCCACAGACTATTTCACTAAGTGGATATAAGCCATACCTTGTAGGCAGGCCAATGATTCTGTTATTATAAAATTCATGGAGACTAACATTCTCTCCAGATTTGGCTGTCCTACCAAGATCATAACTGATAATGCAGTAGCATTCGGATCAAATAAGATGGTTGAATTCTGTCACAGATATCAGATAACATTGGGGCATTCCATGGCCTATTAACCTCAAGGTAATGGACTTGCAGAATCCTCAAAAAAGAGTTTAGTGAACATAATCAAGAAACTGTTGGAGGATAACAAAAAGTCTTGGCACACAAATCTAGTCCATGCACTTTGGGCCGACAGATTGACTTTGAAGAAATATATTGGTATGTCACCTTTCCAGCTTGTGTCTGGTACTGATGCAATTTTTCCAACCAGCCTTGGTGTACCAGTCATGAAGTTGATTCAAGAGTTGAAAACTGAAGATAATGACATGATCAGAAGAATAAATCAGACCATTCATCTTCAGCAAACTAGAGAGGAGGTTTATAACAAAGCATTGCAGAAGCAGGACAGCATCAAAAAGATTTTTGACAGAAGAACAAAGGCCAGCAATTTCAAAATTGGGGACCAAGTTTTAAAGTGGGACTCAAGGAGGGAAGACAAGGGAAAGCATGGAAAATTTGACAACTTATGGCTTGGCCCTTACTCTATCCATTTAGCTACTGGTAATAATGCCTATTTCTTGCAAGAGTTGAATGGAGCAGAATTGTTTTGGGGTCTTGTCAATGGCAGGATGCTTAAGCATTACTTCTCTTGATCCATGTTATGTTTTGAAAGCCTTTTTATATTTTTCTCATTGTAAATACTTCACCCATCATTGCATTCAAAGTTATAAAGATAAAAAATACAAAAACAAAGAAAGAAAGAAAAGAGGGCAGATTGTGAAAACAAGAAAGGTTCAACCCCATACCAAAAAAGAGAAACAAGTCTGAAAGTGTGCAAGCTTAAATGCCACTCCTGAAACACACTTCTAATTAGTCATATAGCCTAATCTTGACTAATTAGTTTTAAATTTTCTGCTGATAGGATAGTGAATTTGATTTGCCAAACTGTTTAAGCTTGGATTATCAGTAGGTAGATTAGGTTAGAAATTAAAGGTTCAAACATGCTCAAAATCTGAACCTAAGTTTCCAAAGAGAATGACTCAAATCTATTTCAAATTCTAAGTCAAAACAGAGGTAAATCTGGTTATAATCAGCTTAAAATCTGAACCAGTCAACAAAGGAAGGACAACTCAAAACAAAAGTCAAAACAGAGCTGTAAAAGAGATGAAGGAAATGCTTTGAAATTTCATATCCTAAGCCTTCCATTTTGATTTAATTTTCTACAAAATAAGATCTATGTGCAGCTTGTTTTTCATGCCATAGATCAGCAACAAGTTAGACTGCTCAATCCTGACTTGTATGCTTTTAAATTTTTGTTGTAGAATTTAGTGAATAGAATCTATTGGACAGTTTAATCCCAACATATAGTAGATTAGGTAGAGAATCACATGGGCTCAATTGTTTAATATGAGTCCATGGAGAAATAAGGAGTAGAAATAGATTAGATTTCCTGCTTTCAAAATAATAAAATGTTGTAAAAGAGTTTTCCAATCTAAGTGCACTCTGATGAAGAAAAAATGTTAGATATGTAGGATTGGGTAGGTAGAAAGCTTGTTGATGAAAGGTCCATTGTTTTTATGGCTGCTAATATGTTTTCAGAGCAAAAGAAGATCATTCAAGGAAAGAAAGGCAGCCAATGGATGAGGCACTGATTAGCCTCCCTAATGCTGCAAAAAAGAAGCCTAGGAACAAACCAAAAGGGAGACCCTGGACAGGGGGCAGTAACCGACAATGGCCCCCTTGATCTCAGTTTGGGGGCAACCCCAACTGAAATCAAAACTAGGAGCCAAGTAATAACTCCCAAGAGAAAACTGGAGCTTAGAGTATCTAATCACCAGACCGAAAGCAACACTGTGATCAACGCTCCATAACAAATAGAGGCGATGCCACACATTCGCAACCCTGAAAAAAATAAATTTTCAGCGCCGGCATGTATGCCCTCTCTCATCTTCTTTTTTAAAGCTCATGAATTTCAATAATATTTGATAAAGAATATGCTTTCACTTGAGGTAGTTGTTTTTGCAGGAAAATCTCGCAAACCATACACAATGTTATCTCCTAAAAGTTCCAGAGCAGGTATCATTCTACCCCCAACATGATAGAGTCCCAGTAAACTCTGCATATCCTGACATAATTTCTCCTTCAAAAATAAACCATAGGGTATTCATATCCAACTGTATTTATCATCACCTCACCCTGCAGATGATAAACATCCTCGTGGGTTGGTAGAGCCTCCCCTCCACGGCACTCGTCACCCATAATAGAAAATATATCACAAAAAAGTGACACCGTGGCCATACCAATTCAATCCAAGAAGCACCTCATGCCCATCCATTCACCATGCATAAGGTCAAGTTTACCAAACAAGCTAAAACCCCCTTCCCAGACGACCAACTTTTACAAGAAGATCAAGAGCGCACCACCGCGCCTTGCATTTGGCCAACAATACCTCCACCATCATAAACCCATCTGCGACACTTTTTCATCTGCTTCATCAACCCCACAAATGAGACCAACCAATGGGACCCCCACCCCGAGAAAAACACCTTCCTCACAACATCAGTGAGCGAACACTTTTATATTTTTGGGTACGCGTCTCTGTGTTTTGTACAAACCAAACCCCATTATTTTATTCTTTTGGTAAGTGTACAAAGATCGCAAATGGTGCACTTCGTCCCTTCACCCTTTCATTTCATCTTTTCTCCCATGGCAGCAGTCTCTGCACACCCTTGGTCGGAGTATTTCACCCCCACACACAAACCATTGTAACTTTCGTAGCTGATTTACATCTGCCAAGCTGCTTAAGTATACTCCGACCTCGGGCCACTGAATTCCCATCATCAGTTTTAGTCACCACTCGCCAACATGCCTATGTTAAACCCATCGCATCCAAGTCCTTGACCCCTTAGGTAGGCGACCTATCGTTCGGTTGAGGCTTCCTTTTTGTCGACCTCGACACCTCTTTTTCAAAAAGGAAGCAATACCTTGGATCACCCCTCTCCATACAAGGGGCATCCTCTGGTGGCACTGTGGGAGACATCATTGTCCACAGATGTCATCGATCCTCCTGACATTCGACTATGACAAAAGCTTTAATCTCAGGATGGTATCGTATGTTACAACCATTGCACTTTGATCAAATCCATCAAAGACCCATGCCTCCATAAGCATCTCTGTCAACAATGCTTACACGGGAAGGTCCCAGCCAGCACCTATGCATACATTGTGCAGCTATATGCCATACCAAGTTTATGCATATGTGTACCACATTCCACCTATCATCAAAGAAAAAATGCCACTGAGGGCGTCAACAGTCGTCACCAACAATAGCCAGCATCACTACCATAGTAGTGACATAGACAAAACATATATCTGTCAATTTTGTTTAACTAGCCATAATATCACGAGCATGGGACATGCTCGCCTCGTTGAAATTTTGTATATGTATTGTAAATTTTATTTGCTTACAGGGATCCCTTATACATGGTCATTCTTGGAAATGGTGCAGGGTGTGTTCAATCTGAAGGATTCATGCATGTCTCTCTCTCTCTCTCTACGCACGATACAGAAAAGAAACTATAATGTATTTTGGCTATACAGTCCTTCCTAGACCTCACACATTAGGGGGAAATTTTTAACACTGGAAAATCGTACAGTAGAAGATGACATTAATTAATGTCAAGCCAAAGGATTTACAGGGCTGGAAGACATTACAGGATCCGGAAAGTATTTAAAAATCTCAAAGGTTTAAGGAAAATCAAATTTGAACTAGTCTTAAATGCTGATTGTGTGCATTATCCTTCGAGAAGAGAACCTTCTACATGCCTTTTGGACTGATAAGTGCACATTCCTGAGAGTGGAAAAATGTCACTATCCAAGACCACATAAAGCAAAGGACAAGTTACTCCTTACTTGAAGCCGCCTAAGGACAACCACCTGCCTCCTTAGACACTATGTAAGCACATAATAGAATATTTGGAGCACACAAAGGAATCATACTTGTCCCTTGGGTCACCATCCAAAATGTACCAAGGGAGGGAAGGAGGATTTGAAATCCCCTATATAAAGCCACCATGAGATGAAGAATGGGTGATCACATTATTATGCTGGCCAGAATTGCCCAAGCAATACCAACAGTGTGTGACCTGGAGCTGCAGATAGAGGGGACTCACTTGTTGGCCATCCAACAAGCTCAATCCACACAGTAGAGAGAGAGGGAGACTGCACTGAGGCAAGCTTGGGATAATCACATCCTTGCATCGAGACCTAGAACCATTGTCTAGGGGCTCTTTGGAAAGAGGGTAAAGTATTTCTCTCCTTACTACCAGCGCTCAATAAGAGGGGCCTAGAGCCACCATTTTCATTATTGTGTCGTTTGACTCATTGAGATTTTTTGTTTATTTATGTTAGTTTTCAGATTACATTTGCATGCTTCTTTTTATATATAGTATGCTCATTTACTCCACTTCTTTATGCCTGTTACCAATAGTTTAAAGGGGTAAACCACACCCCTTTAGCTGGTGTGATTTCGTACATACGTGCACCAAACACAGTACAATAGTGCTGTATCATGGTCTTCTAATGCTCCCATTCCTCCCGGATCTATGAATGGTGCATCATGATGTGATACATCTCTCACCAAATCTAGATCAGGTGGCCTCCCAGGTGGTTTACCATAAGATAGTGATGTCTCATGGACCAATCTCATATGCATAATAGATGGGACTATCATGTCTATGCTACCATTGCGCAAATCCAACTCTGTTTCTTGTGTGAAAGTTTCATGACCTTTGGGTACCACTCTTATTGATGCAAGAGTCCCTCTAATTGGAGCAATTGCTCCATCCTCACGCCTTGGTGGTGGTGGATCATCTCCTTCTATTCCAGCACTGTGACCCCTCTCTTCCTCTTCTTCTTCTTCCTCCTCATAATCTGAGAAGACCTATATGTAGTGTGCCTTTCCTGCTGCACATTTATGTCTGGGTGCCCATGATTCTTGGCACGTGAAGCAAAGCTTCCTTCTCCTCAAATCTCTTCGGACATCATCATCAAGAGGTTTTTTATTTTGGCTCTCCTTTGAAAGAGGAGCCTTCTCATATTTTCCTTTTGATGGAAAATAGGGCTTGTGCTAAAATGTTTCCTTTGCTTTTGGCAAGGCATCTTGAAAATATCTAGCCCTTTCAATGGCATCTTGAAGGGTAGTGGGCTTGGTAGACTTAACCAACCCATGAAGAGGTTCATCTAACCCATCAATGAACGTATATACCCTTCTTTATGTAGATAAATAAGGAACCATAACAGAAAGTTTCAAAAACTTAGAAGTATAAGTTTCTAGATTACCTGATTATTTAAGCTTTGCAAGCCCCATGATTGGTGCTTCAGGATCTCTTCTGTCAAACCTCTCCACCAAACTCCTTGTGAACTCTGAATATGCAGTCACATTGGCATGACCCAATGTAGAAAATCCATGGAACCACCAATCATGTGCTTCACACTCAAGATGCAACACTTCTACCTTAATGGCCTCCATTTCTGGAACTTTGTTCAATTGGAAGTAGATGTCAAGCTTCTCTACCCATGATTTGGCAGTGCATTTAGATGACCCATAAAATTTGGGTAAGAAAAATCTGCCCATAGTGTGGTGTAGATCATGATTCTGAATGAATCCACCATTTCTATTGTGATGCCTGGCTCTCATATTGTCCTTGATTTGAAAAAATTATTGGAAACTCAAGTGGTCCTTGAATATCTGAGTTTGAGACTCATACTCCATGAGATAGTCTTCAAGGGATAACTGTTCTTGAAACCCTTCATTTCCCACTACCAATAATGTAGGCATTGTAGAGCGTTGGGAAAATTGTTGCTGCTGCACTGGTTGATCATTCTAGTGATGAAAAATGTCGGAGCCTTCACCATGTTGAAATCCTTTAGGGGATTCCTTGTATCTATCCATCCTCATCTCCTTTATTTCTATAGCAATGTCTCGCATAACTTTGAGAAGAATCTTAGGAAACTCGTTCTCTTCTTCTTCTCCTCCATATAAAAGGGTTTTACCCTTGTCTTCTTTGTCATTTGTATAATCAAACTTCTGGTGTCTTCTTCTTTGATACCTCTTCTCTTTATTAGTAAGAGGATCTCCTTCTTCAGGTGACATATTGGCTTTTCAAGATGCACATGCTGTGCCAAGATTATGCTCTGATACCACTGTAATATTCCCAAATGGGAAAAGCAAGAATATAGTGCAAAACCATGGAATATCATTGTAAAACATTACATAAAAGCAAGAGGCCAATACAGAGACATTATAATCATAACAACAACAGCAAAATATGCATAAGAAATGGGCCGTAAGATGTACAATAAGATAAAACAAGCCTCCAATTGTTGTCCAGGTAAATCCCTTCTGCGGACAGAGGCAGTCCGTCTAGCCCTAGGGTGGGTCTAGCAACTACGGGAACATACTAACATCTACCTTCCTAGATTGTAAATGAAATTCAGAGCAAGGAATATGACCTACCTTGTCCTGATGCTATGTTGTCGTCTTTCGTTGAAGATTCTTGATCCGTCACTCTTCTCAAGCTCGATGCACGCTGTTACCAACGTTCGATTACCTGTACAGACAGTCAAAACACCATGAAAAGCGTAAAATCATGAAAAACATAAAAAAATTACAATCTATCTAACTGATCAAGGAATGCTAGAAATCTCATTATAAATATAAACAAGAATAGAAGACAAACATCAGATGCATTTTATTATGATAAAGACAAGGGGAGTTTACAACCAAGCCTTGATGTTGAGGCTCTCCTTCAGTAGGTCCATATCCAAGTACGTTTGCAACACCCTCATCCAGAAAGGTTTAAGATCTCACCATGTTCCCAATACACAAAAACAATCACACTCTGCACTTCTCCTTTATATAATCACTAAGGTTGTAGAGCTGAAGGAGGTCTCCTTATATAACAATGGAGGAGGAGGTTATGGGCCCCCAAATGATGGGAAAAGAGCTTATCCTTTGGAGTAGTTCCTATTTCATGGCAACAAGAAGCCCAAAGGGGAATCCCTCGACCATATCCTCAAAACAAACTTCCAGCTCGCCGCCTCATGAAGCTTCTAGTCATGGAAGCTTCGCTTCTATTTAAAAAACTTTGCAAAAGAGGATCGACGTGGGTCTAACATTAAGACAGAGCACCGATCGGCATGGGACTCAATGTAAATTTTTGCTATCAGCACGGGTTAAGCACTGAGAGAAAGCACCGACCTTGAAAACCAATTTTTTACAGGGATATTCCAGAAAAGTTGTAAAGGGAGATGAATTGGCAGACAAAGTGTGGTTTAGGGGTATGTATTCCATGCTTGGAAAGTACACAAGGGTCACTGTATGGGTCCTCCAGGATCAAGGAACAGGGAGTACAAGGATAGTGACAAATTTTTGAGTAATAGATGTCCCCTAAAGTATGAAGTTCGAACATGAGTGAGGGGTGAAATGATTTACAAGTACGTGCAAGGAACCAGAAGCTGCTGTCGGGAGACCTGCAAATCAAGCATAGATACATATACATAACTGAAATCTCTGATGAAAATACATGAATAAAGGTATGGACGTAGCCATACGTAAAAATAGACCATGGTATGGTCACAACCATCCATCTGAAAGAAACATGTATCCAATCATGGAAAAATCATATCGCTTCGCAACCTAGAATCTAGAGAATAAAATCCTGGGTCATGCACTCTGTCACGACCCGATCAAATACAATTTCAAGCATCTGAATATGTGAGCTGAAGTTGAACATGCAAGAAATTCACCTGATTACCGACCATTGATGAAAGCTATTAACAGGCACGAGAGAAACCACCAATAATGACAATGGCTCTCAAGGTACAATAGGTACAATCCATAGAATGTGAACAATGATCTATCATTGAACACCTATAGAATCACTTGATCAAAGGCCAATGATGTGGATCTTTCATCGAATGCGAAGAACTTTCCTGTGAGGCATGTAAGCTCTAAGGTACTAGAAAGGAGTCTCTAGATCAACTTCCCGGATAATCAGCTGAAGTCGACAAGAAGCGATCCGTTGAAGGAGGGTCATAGTGAATCCCACATCATCGAAATGAAATAGAGAATTTGATATGAGTGTTTAATCAATTCTGGAATAGAGGATCAAGGAATGTACAAACTGCAGAAGGATTTTCTCTTGAATATATCAGCGACACAACTCTAGAATTTTGCAGCATTTGACTCAAATAGGATCAGAGGTCATGTTGACAAGATTGGTAATTGAATGAGAGGCAAATGGATTTCCCAAACCCATGGAGGCAGAGTGACAGAGTGAAGATATCCCAACCCGACACAAAATTCAGACAAGTGTCATGTTCAAGAGTGACATACTGCTGACACAACTGATGAATAACTTCCATTTTCCCCCACCATTTTTGGCGAGTACCTCTTTATTTTTACACAAGCTTGAAGAGGATATCATATGCTTGTCATATAAGTTTGTCCTTCAGACAAATCCATCTTAGTAAATTTTACGAACTCTAGGAAGGAGGAACTCTGTAATGTCATGATGATTGTGTCCGATGTCATTTAGGTTTTAACGAGTTTGACAAAGGAAGAACTCGACATCTTTTCATGTTTAGAGAGTTTGAAAAGAAGCGGAAAAGAAAACTCCAACAAATCCCTTTTCATAAATAGTCTCACAGATCCGAAAAGGTAGAAAATGATACCTGAGAGAATCTCTTAGTCGCGATAGGCTAAGATATTCCTTTTTCATAAATAATCCATCCCAGCCCGAAAAAGGGGTAAATGTATACTAGGTAGATATCGTTTCAAAACCATTTAACGGGTTCAAAACGAAAATATTCTTGGCAACCTTTTCAGTTTTAGAGAGTCAGAAAAGAGCTGAAATATGAATCCTCCTGAAGGAATGAGTGGTATTAAGGGTAGAAACTGGTTCCGGTGATGGTGGAACTGCTCAGAACAAGTAAAGTTCAAGAGGCTGGCTAATAAAACCACTCATTGCAGCAGTTCCACAGGAATGGGTAAACAATCAAGTGAAGGCATATGATCAGCCAAGTAGATGGTGACGATGGAATGAGAAAACCAAGGTTCATATGGAAAAATAGGCTGATAAAATGGCAATTACGAGAGGTAAAATAAGAATGGTTTCATTTTTACGCAAGCTTGAAAACAAAGGTAAACTATGCTTGGGATTGGTTTCATTTTTACACAAGCTTGAAACAAAGATAAAGTATGCTTCAAAAACAAGGAAAAATGGGCATGCCCCCAACATGGTGACTTAATTCAAGGTACATGCCCCCCCCACCCCCAAGCTTCAGTCCATATGAAAGGAAGATGGAGTGAAGGTTCAAATTACGAGATCAAGAGAAAGAATCGACTGGGATTTTACGAGATCTTATCAAAGATTCTAATTGAACAAGAACATGTTTCATTGTTTTAACGAGGTTGACACATTAAAAGAACTATCCTCATGAAACCTTGTTTCATTTTTTAAACGAGCTTGGCACAAGAAAAGGAACTCTGCTTTGACGACCTTGTTTCATTTTTTAAGGAGCTTGACACAAGGAAAACAAACTCTGCTCCAAAGAGCTTGTTTCATTTTTTAAGGAGCTTGACACAAGAATACAAACTTTGCTCTGAAGAGCTTGTTTCATTTTTTAAATATCTTGACACAAGGAAACGAACCATGCTCCAAAAGAGTCTTGTTTAATTTTTTAAGGAGCTTGAAACAAGAAAAAGAACTTTTAACCAAAGAGGCTTGTTTCATTTTTTAAGGAGCTTGACACAAGAAAACGAACTCTGCTCCAAAGACCTTGTTTCATTTTTTAAGGAGCTTGACACAAGGAAACGAATTGTGCTCTGAAGACCTTGTTTCATTTTTTAAGGAGCTTGACACAAGAAAACAAACCGTGCTTTGACGACCTGATCATGATGAATAAGAAGTCATGGCCTTCAAGATTTTCTCATCTGATGAGAGAATAACACTCAGGAAATCAAAACCCAATGCCCCTAGCACACGATGCACAATGACACTATCACTGAATGCAGGAATGGGATAGGTAGCCACATAATTAACCTGCGGCTGGGAAGATATAACCGGGGGATAGAGACCTGGAAGGGATGATGGTGGACCAAATTTCGTATGAGGACCAAATAATGAAAGCTCATCAATGGTCATGATCTGACCTTCATGCGGAAAAAAAATCACATGAAAGAGGGAAGAGACAAGCACACCCATGGCATAAGAATAGTCGTGCCCCAAGAGTAGATTAAAATCCAAGGGGCCTTGGACCACCATAACGTCTATATAGACGGTTTTCCCTCCCAAAGTAATAGGCAACTTCGGAAGGACCCCTAATGACTGATTGGTTCCTCTGTTAAATGCCAACAGATTATGCATAACAGGCACAAGCGGTGGAGAACCAAAGTCTTTCCAAGTAGTTGAAGAAAGAAAACTAACAGATGTGACTTCATCTATAATTGTGCTAGGTATGGCCACATCAAAGGTCTGTACTGTGATATCAAAGGGCACATAAGAAGGAAGGCGATATCCCGCAAATTGACTCCAATCAAAAGAAGCGACCAAACTACTTGTAGGGGTTACCATTGAACTGAGATGGTTATCCCCTGGTGTTACTGGAGTAATAGGAGCATCTTCCTGGACCACATAAATGGGAGCAGGAAGAGAAACTTCTTGAGTGATAGGGACAAGAGAATCTTTCTCCAAGTCTGAGGAATCTGAAGAAACAAGAAGAACGAGAGGAGGATGAGATCCACACTCGATGGAAAAGACCTGATGAACCATAGGCGGGATCAAGTCGACCGATTCCTTGACCAATGGTTGGTTGGGAACGGATTCGTGAATTTTAATTTTCTAGGGAGTGGGATTGACTAAAGATGAATCTTGATCGATCGGTGGATCAACTAGCAGAGGAATCAAAGTAAGCTTCTAGTAACCAACCAGAAGGCAGGGTTTAGAAATAGTAGGGTTGTCCAATACTCTCATGGCTTCATCCATGTATAGACAAAGGTGAATGGGATGATTCCCTTCACACAACTTACAGGGATTCGTGATCTTACCTTGTTTCTTATGAGTCTTATCAGTACTAGTCGAAGATGTTCTACCAACATGACCTCCAGAAGCCAAGGACAACGATGGAAGACCATCGAACCATGCCTCGAGCACCTTGGGAATGCAAGGGAAATCTCGAAGAAGATGGTCGCCCTTGCACAAATTGCAAGGGAATTTGAATTTTCGTGGAAGTTTGGATGGCTTATCGATGGAAGGTGTCTTAGGAACTATAGTTGCAACATTAGCCTCTCGATTATCTAACTTCTTCTTCTTTGCCTTCTTCTTCTTCTTCTTAGCCATCTGGTTACTGGAATCCAAACTTTCACCAGGAAAAGTAGAAGAGGAGGAAAAAGGAATAGGTGAAGAAGGGGAGAGGCCCACCTTAGAATCAACATGATGTTGTTTAGGCGGAGGAGATGGTTGAATAGAGGTCAAACCACTGGGGACCACCGAGGTCGAAAATAACCATACAAGAAAACCAACAGTTAACCTAGGCAGGGACAAAGTTTCCATATAAGGAGCACCAACATTCCCAAAAGCAGGAAAAGGACCAGGATTCCCTTCGGAGGGGATTCCTTGGTTGGTAAACTCCAGAAACGTTGCCATCGGAGACAACCCTAAACAAAAGCACACTAAGGAAGATAAATTTAACCAGGAATATTTCGTGGGAAAGTAATATTTTAAGACATTGAAACAAAACTATGTTGTTTCATATTTTAAGAGTCGAGAAATAAGAAAAAGGTGACTCTATCACTTTCAAGTTGAAAAAAAGTGAGAAAGGACAAGCGCTCGATGATCTTTTCACTTTTAGAGAGTCACGAAAAGACCAAAATGACTACTCAGAAAATCTAAGCAAAAGGGTGTACCAAGTTTTCGTGAACTACCATATACACCTTGGTGATCAAATGAAGGAGAAATGACCAAGGACTTAATGTACGTGCAGGTAGTCTCCCCAAATGCTGTGTTCAGTGTATCACAGTTACAGGGTGGAAGACTCGCCTTCCTATGGATAAAGGATTACAACCTATGAGGGTCTCCCTTTATATACACGACGGTACGGGGAGCACAAGTATGTACTAGCGCTGTCTAATGCTAGATGGTGAACGACAACTACTAGGTTTTGTTATGGCCTAAATCTACCTCAGGCTGAGAAAGGCATAATCTAGGGTAACATCAAACCACGCTTAACCTGGTAGCTAGCCCTACCAGATCGGGAGAGGGCTCTCTCCTTGTCAATCTCAGCAAAAATTGATCAGTGAGGCTTGATATGACTTGAATGAAGGCTGATTTTAGGCTAGTTATTTATGCAAAAGAGTTTGATTGATTTTAAGGGTGTTTTGTTGGATCAAAGGGAAAGGCAGATTTTGGGTCAGGGGAATAAGGCTCAGTTTTGCAGAGATATGAATGGGGAAAGGTAGGAAATTGATTTGACACTTTCAATTTGAAGGAAATGGAGAGTTAAGACAGGTGAAGATTTGAATAGGGCAAGAAATATTCAGGGATCCTCTCCAAACAGATGAAAACATATAAAATTAAACAAACCCTAGGTAGAGCACTGCAAATTTTAATGAATTCTACCTTTATCCTTGTTTGTTTAAGTTAAGAAGAAATAAGAGAGAAAATGGTATACATAAAACACCAGTAGACTTACATTTTATAGAGAGAAACACACTATCAAAGAAAAATGCCACATGAATCCCATAGAGTGCTGCAAACCCTGGTCTATTCCTTTGCCAAACTGCAGAGATGAATGTACAATGATGCTCAAAGCATTCCCAAGAGTCCAACCATGCTAATGACTGAAAAACCATAAGATATAGACAAAAAACCACTCATCCTAGCTTCTAGAGGTCGAGCTCATGAGTTTAGGAGCTGCTCCAACAAAATCTAAACTGAGAACTAGAAAGTAGGCAGTGGAACAGCTTGCCTCTAAAAACTAGGAAACTGATTCATTCAGTTGCAAATTACCCTTTGATGGATGAATCTACCTCTATGAGTGAAAATATAGAAAAATTACATCAAGATCCATCAAATTACATCAAATTACATCATGAGTTTGACATTTAGAAGTAAGAAAGTCAAAATGTCAAAAACTAGGCGAAAAACAGAGTTTCTAGGTAAAAAATGAGCAAAATCCTCCAATGCGCCGCGCCTGATTTCCCTATGCATCACGCCTGTTTGAAGCTGATTTTGGAGGCCTTCTCGGTGTCAAAATTTTCTCCAAGTGGGATTTTTGGAAAGGTCTACCTGTCTACTTTCCAACACAAGTGGAATTTCTAAATTTGGCCTTCATTTTCCCCTCCAAAACTGAATTCGCCCAACACTGCTTCCTGTGTGTCAAAAAGGGGGCAGAAAGGTCATTTTTGGGGTGTTTTTGACCCTTTTGGAAGCCCAAAACCTGTCAAAATTTCTTAGCTATTGGTAGGCATGCATATTTTTCCATGAAAAATCCAAAAATTCTGAGTTTTCATCAAAAGGATCCCCCTATAAAAAGCGCGCGTCAGGTGGCGCGACGCATAGAGCAGAAAAGTTTGTTTTTAGGCCAAAAATTCAAAATTTGCAAAAAGTGTCCCAAATTTTTTGAAATTTGGCCTGAATGTCCTCCATTAAGTTCTATGCTGAGCCAAGGAAGCCTCGGCCAAGATTTGGAGTCTATCATGCTTTTTCCGCCGCTTTGAGGCCTTCTTCAATTTGGCCTTCAAGATCTCGATCCTTGCTTTGCAAACATGGTTTCTCGCCCAATAATGATTGGCCATGTGCCTCAACATGTTATTTTCCTTGTTGGATTTCTCCAATAGATTTTACAAATGCATATTTACTCTTTCAAGCCAAGTTTCACGATCAACTTCAATTTCTTGCTCAAGTGATGTCATCTTGGTTTTTCTCTTTTTAGCAGCTTGCTAGTTCTCATGTATGTTTTGCAGCTCCATAATGGTTTTCTGATCCTCTAGCTGATTGTTTCTTTGCTCAAGGTATTTTATTATCCACTGGGCTCTTTTCAGTTTGAGGGACAAAGCATTGATATCCGCTCATTGCTCCCTAATGATCTCTTTAAGATTTGAGCTTGGTGAGCCCAAATTAGTGTCATCATCCTGAATGAGGATGAAATCTATCTCCTGTCCTCCTGAAGGCCCCTCATCATGTAATGGCCTCTTACCCTTGTCTTGTACTTGCACTGCTGATGGAGGAAGCGAGACCCTTTCCACCCTGGGTGGAGATAATACTCGCTTAGCTGCTGCAAACAACTTTCTAGTTCCCTTTTGATAGGTGACAAACACTGGCACACTAGTAGTCTGTGTCTCATGACCCTCATACTGATGTGAAGGTCCACCTGTCTCATGAAAAGCTTCTGGAGGTACCTGAGGAGCTGTGAAGAACTCATGAAAAATGAAATCCTCCCAAGAAATGTCCTGCAAACCAAGCTGATGCAAGACCACAATTTTGATGAGTGAAAAATGATATATACTGTTCAACTGCTGCTGAGGAGTTTTATTTTGCACTAGGGTGGTCATCTTTTCAATATTTCGGCACATGAAGTAGGGGAGATTCATCATTCTCACCTTGGTAAAGTGCATCAACAATCTGATATGATAGGCATACAGGTGAGAAAATTGGCCCTCACAACTAAAATATTTTATTATGAGTTTCATCAAAGGAACATATGAGTGTCTCAGGTACCGAAAGGGAAAGACTTGATGTATGGCTCATAGTGTTTCAATTTGATGAATGTTATATAGTTATCACATGTTTTTTGAGACTTGATGTATGGCTCATAGTGTCTCAAAAAAGCAGGGTTGATGTATGGCTCATAGTGTTCCCTATCAATTTGCTGCCTTTTATTCCATTGCTCTCCAACATTTGGAATACCAGTTGCTAGGGATATTGACTCTGGTGTCAAGGTGAATGCCACACCTACAAGATTGACTTGGCCATCATGTAAATGAAGCACAAACAATCTGGCCAACTCATGATGGTACTGGACTCTAGCAACCATCTCACAAAACTGATAACAAGACTGTTGTTGAAAACATGTGATAGCAAGAGGGCAGGCCTGCAGTTAAGCAAGTGAAGTAGGTTCCTCCCGTACATGTTTACCACTCTTGTGAGGTCTCCTTGGTGCATGCAATTCGGTTGGAGAGTCATTGTGTGTTTCCGCATCTCGGTCATAAGAGGAATCTGACTCCATGTTTGCAAAAGTTTGTGTTGTCTTAGATGAGTATGAAGAGTTTTAGGTGTCTTTGATCTTTTGTTGCCTAGTGTGGGAAAATGTGTGAGTTACTATGAAGGGAGAGGGCAAGAGGGATTTTGGGGATGTTGCCGATTGAAATTTGGGGATTTGAAGGGTTCTAGGGAGAGTTTCTAGACTTTTGGGATAGCAATTGGGGTTTGGGAATTTTTAGCTAGGATTTGGGATAGTGGGAATTGGGATGGGAGTGAATAAATTTAGGGATATAGGGAATAGGGAAATGGTTTGATGAAACTAGAACAACAGTGAGGAAAAAAAGGTGAGGGAGTGATGGCCACAAAAAATCAATTTGCAAACCCTAGGCAATCATGTCTTGAGCAAGGAAGTAGGGTTTGCAAATTTTTTTATTAAATCCTCATAAAACATCTTAAGACACACGTTTATGGCAATAGAAAAGTTGTTTGACTTACTTTGGACCAGAGGAAACCGAGCAATTTGAAGATTTGAATGAAATCGTGGAGCAAATGGCTTGCAGCTCTATGCGCCGCACCATAAACCCAATGCACAGTGCCTCCCTGATGCGTCGCGCCAGTGTATTTTTAACACTGTGGAGCCTGATCCAATGCATCGCGCCGGTTATATGCGCCGCGCCACTCAACCAATGTGCCGTGCCCACAAACTTGCATGACTTTGCTGCAATTTTCTCCTTATGGCCTTTTCTTGCTCACTCTTTCTTCTTGGAATGCAAATGAGCCATTTGAACATGAAAAATTACTTATATACAAAAGACTTTAATTTTCCATTCATAAAAACCCACTTTTATAATGTTCACAATTGACACTTTCTTTCCAAACTCTGTTTTAGGCAGTTTGCTTCATTTTGCCTCTGATTAATTGAATGACTTGCTCTTTGTTTGCCTTGCAGGGGATGGAGTTTCTGAAGTTTGACAAGGTGACCAAGGTTTCCATTGAAATTATTTACAATTGAGAGAACATGAAATTACATTAAATTTATACATAAAAGATAAAATACTCTATTTTTCTCAAAACAGAGTTTTGGGGAAAAATACATTTCTAGGCATATGATGATGAAACTTATTTAGTACTGAAACTTTATTCAACCTCCTCATGCGCCTGTTGACCATTATTGGACATTTTGAAGACCTTTGTGATGAAACCATAGACCTAATGGGACTGAAAACCCTAGAAATGACTCTTACAAATTTAAAGATAAAAAGTGAGTGCAGATGATCTTGATGAATGAAAATGGGCCAGAAGGTAAAGGACATGAGGGAAAATGTATAAAAAGCCACTACCGTTAGATGATCCATGCTCCTAATGGAATGTAGCTGACTGAGTGAGACACCTAATATGCAATGCAACAAGAGAATTTTGATCACTGACGGAGGGATGAAGATACCGACACTAATAGGTTTAATGATGCCGAAACACGTCACTAGCCTAGGCCTCTAAAATATTTGTGTTATGTTTCAATGATTCCTTATATTGATTGAATAAATTTTAAAGTTGATCTTGAATTATGTCTCAGTTTCAAGGCCCTATCGAATGTCATCTGACAATATCCTATATGCGGCTATATGGGAAAAGAAATCTTTCAATTTGATGAATGCTATCTAGTTAAGGGAAGAGTCTCAAGAAATGATGCAATAAGCAGTAGTACTGCAAACATAAATTTTTCCTAACTAGATGAATTTCACTATCCAAAAGAAATCGAAAACATTGAATGATGCAAATTATGCAATGTAATCTATACAAAATTCTCTTTTTGAAAACTATGCAATTGTAATCTATGCACAATTTCCTTTTACTTTTGAAAGAATAAGAATGCACTCAATGCATTTTTCGATGAAATGACAATCTACTTAATGCATGCTTTTAATGAAAGAGAATGCACTCAATGCGATTTTTAGCTTTTAATCGTTAAACAATGTAATCTAAGTTCAATGATGGATCTCAAACATGACTTTTCAATGCAATGTGATCTAATGCACTTTACGAAAAGCAAACTTTGAGACGAAAACTAAATGAACGGAAATTCGCTTAATGCAAAAGGGATGCAACAAAAATTAAGAATACAATCCTGTTTTGAACACTTTGTAACAAAATTCCTCAAAAAGCTACAAGACATATGAGTTCAAGGACAAAGAGGACTTCCAAATCATGGGATCAAAGCAAGGCATTCATTCCCTTTTACATCAAGAAATCAGAGAAGGAATACTTTTCAGCTGAACAATGAGCAATGTAATATATGCTCACAAGTCAACAAGATGACCAAATGAACTCGAAAGACACTTGAGACTTGAACACTCAATCAACCAAAAATAAAAAGGCAATCAACTAGAGATGGCTCACCAAGAAAGGAAATTGACTCAATCAGCAGGGCGATGTCTCGTAAAGCATGCAACCAGGCAATTGATGCATGATCCTAGAAAAACTAGGGTGTAAGGATGCACATCCCAAAAAACAACCAAAAAACCAAGAAAATGAGTCAATAAAACCAACTTGAGTGAAGGGGAGAAAATGTAAATCATACAGAGAAAAAGACTAGAAGGGAAAGACACACGGGTGAAGGACTTAGAGGAAAAACCTTAATTTTTCACACACCCTGAAATTGGCATGACTTTTGTGGCTGAAACTAGCGCCAAATAGCGCGATTTTAGGGGTTGAAACTAGCACCAACGGCCCATTGGCGCGACTCGCTAATTGACAACTAGTGGCAATCGGCGCGACTGTCAGACAAATAAAAGTGCCAATGCCTGAAAAAGAAAAAACAAAGAATTTCTCTGAACCAAGACCAGACTCATCAGTTCAAGAAAAATCTAAAATATTGTAATTGGTGAAATATATAGGAACAAACAGGGAGAAGGTCGTTCAACTAAACTTGTCGAATGACTAAGACCTCAAAGAGCGACAAACTCAAAGGAAACTCCCTAGTGGAGTCACCATTTTGTTGTCCAGGTAAATCCCCACTGCGGACAAAGGCGATCCCTCTAGCCCTAAGGTGGGTCTAGCAATTACGGGAACATACTAACATCTACCTTCCTAGATTGCAAATGAAATTCAGAGCAAGGGAGATGACCTACCTTGTCCTGATGATATGTTGTGGTCTTCTGTCGAAGCTTCTTGATATGTCGCTCTTCTCAAGCTCGATGCACGCTGTTACCAACATTCGATTACCTGTACAGACAGTCAAAACACCATGAAAAGCGTAAAATCATGACAAACATAAACGAATTACAATCTATCTAACTAATCAAGGAATGCTAGAAATCTCATTATAAATATAAACAAGAGTGGAAGATAAACATCAGATGCATTTTATTATGATAAAGACAAGGGGAGTTTACAACCAAGCCTTGATGTTGAGGCTCTCCTTCGGCAGGTCCGTATCCAAGCACGTTTGCAACACCCTCATACAGAAAGGTCCAAGATCTCACTATGTTCCCAACACAAAAAAACAGTCACACTCTACACTATTCTCCCAAAGCTATAATTTCTTCTCCTTTCTATCATCACTAAGGTTATAGAGCTGAAGGAGGTCTCCTTATATAACAATGAAGGAGGAGGTTATGGGCCCCCAAATGATGGGAAAAGAGCTTATCCTTTGGAGTAGTTCCTATTTTATGGCAACAAGAAGCCCAAAGGGGAATTCCTCGGCCATATCCTCAAAAACAAATTCCAGCTCACCGTCTCATGAAGCTTCTAGTCATGGAAGCTTAGCTTCTATTTAAAAAACTTTCCAAAAGAGGATTGGTGCAGGTCTGACATTAAGATAGAGTGCCGATCGGCATGGGCCTTAGTGTAAATTTCTGCTATCGGTGCGGGTCAGACACTGAGAGAAAGCACTGACCTTGAAAACTAGGTTTTTACAAGGATCTTCCAGAAACGTTGTAAGGGATATGAATTGGCAGACAAAGTGTGGTTCAAGGGTATGTATTCCATGCTTGGAAAGTACACAAGGGTCACTGTATGGGTCCTCCAGGATCAAGGAACAGGGAGTACAAGGACAGTGACAAATTGCTTTGTAACACCAATGGACAAAACCCTCAAATGAGGTGCTGCTACTATATATCAAAATGTCAGAACACTGCTACAGCGCTGTTTAAAAGGAAATGCTACAAAAAATGAAGATACAACATAACATGGGCTGATATATGCCACAAAATATAGATCCAATACAGATCTAGGCACTATACAACATCCAATGAAGAACCCCTCAAGGGTTTTCATCAAACACCATGTACAAGATCTGAATCAAAGCCCTAGGGCTAAAGATTCACTGCAACATATGGATCTGGAAAGTGTGGCTGATATGATATAAGAAATAGTGCATCCTCCTCCAATAGATCTCCTAGATGAAAGTTTGATCCCTTCTCTAGAAAACCTCCTCTCCAAATGGTGTGCCAAAACCACCCAACAACTCCTCCCTCAAAATAATGTAGATGTGGAAAGAAACTGCGTTGTAGGGGCAAATAAATAAGTGGTACGATGCCAAGATCTAAAAATAATCTCAAAGGCCTTCCTTACTTTCCTCCCAATGGAAAGGAACCCTTCTCCACTGAAAATATGTACTAGAGTGACCCAAAAATGGTCTCCACTGCTGCAACCTGCAAAACAACTCAAACCTCAACAGGATTTGCACTGAAGATGTAAGATGAAGCCTTGGACAAATGCCTGATAGTGGAAGTGAAGTACAAGACTCCTCCAAGAGATTCTCAATGTAAGGGGTGGGATTCCCGATCAGGAACACCCAATGCTAAACATCACACAATCTCAGCTAAACAACTAGAGAAAGCTATATGTCTAAACAGACCATATATTCAGAAATATCATATATGTAAACATGATCAATATGGCTGCCATCCTCATCCTTTTATAAGATATGAGCTTCCAAACCCTAAGCCCCATTCATTTATGACCCTAATTCCATGCAAAGCATCTCCATCTAAAACTGCACTGTCTTTCATTGAATGCCACTACTCCATGACAACACTGTTGATTTGATCAAAGTTGACCTAGTCAAGGTGTTCCAACCCCTTTTCACACTTAAAGGTGCTCAATTAAGCTGCCAAGATATATCCTTTTCACATTGGCATTGATTTATTCATTATTACCGATACTTATGGACCTCCATTTTCCTCTTATTCATAAAACAAAGTAGCAAAACAAAAATTAATATTCCAACTGGCTCATGGCTAATTGGGAATATTACATTTACACATGCTACAAGAGTGCTACAGGCAACTCTGTTTTTGCTATAGACAAGTCTGTTTTGGAAATAACTCACCGAATGACTAAGTAAATCAAATGAAAAGGGGATGGGAATTTTTTTTTTTTAATTAATTAGGATGCCTTAGGTATCCATTCCAAGTGGAATCACTCCAAAATACCCCTGGTCACACGTGCTAAAAAATAACAGAAAATTATTACTCTAAAATCTGGAAATTCAAGGACTAGTGAGCTAGTTAATCTATGAAATGGATAACCTAATCAAGTGAAAATGAAATGGGGTAGTTTTTTTTATCAAATTTAATATTATTATGATCTAATCCAAGTGGAATCAAGTGAAATGGATCTCATTAACCCCTTCTAAAAAATAGCCGAAATTTACTACTATTTCTCTACAAGGCATTTCCAGAAATCTTATATTCATGAACTAGTAACCAAATCCAAGTAGCTTAATGATTAAGATGACATTACAAAGTTATTCTAAGGATGAATAATAATTTTTAACTTGTAAAAAACCTACAAAATAAATCACTTAAATCATCTAACTCAATCCTACAACAAGAAAAATAAACAATACTAAATATAGAAATATGCAAAATAAAAATAAGAGATGCATGTGAATAAGAAGTGAAAAGAACATAAAGAAATTGTGCAAGAGGGCTCTGGGGCTTCTGGGATTTCCAAGCCCAAGGAGGCTCAGAGTCCTATGGAAGAAACCAAGACTTACATGCTAAAAATGGCACCAATATTCATTATCCAAATCAATCCAAGTACATCCATGCAAGAAAAGAAAGTGGAGCTACTAGAAAACAAGTTTTCTCCACAATAAGAATAAATGATACATGCCCCCAGAGGCCAATTCGAATTGGTACTTATAAAAAATGATGAGGAAGAATTCTACTTGAAAGGAGGAAGCTTTCCCCCCCAAAATCCCTCAAATAGTGGATCTGGTTTCCAACACTAGGAGTTTGCAGTAAATGACAAGGAACACATTCCTATATTTTCTCAATCATCGAAGTTCCATAATCTCTACAGAATTTCTCAATTATTTCATGATATTTTGTTCATTTATTCTCCAATATTGATCCTCCAGTATTAGGGAGCAAGTCCCTAAATTATCTCCTTCTCCAAATCTCCATAATTTTCCCAATATTCTCACAATATTCTATAAAAATAAATAATATCAGGCACACATATGCAATTATATGTAAACCTTCCTAAGGACATATTAAAGCTTCAAAAAACATTATTAAGTGTAGAAGGAGAGATTTAAAATATATTTTATGTGCCTAAGAAAGGTTATATGGGACTTAATTTATGTCTAATTTAGGGGCCCATCATACTCCCCTACTGAAACTTTTGCTCATCCTTTGAGCAACCGTTTCATCCTCCTTGCCTTGTGGTTCTTCATGTATGTTTGCCTATTTCATTCTTTATTTATTGGTCCATGTGTTTCTCCTCCTGTTGATCTTCTTGCAGGTATTGCATGGAGGTCCTCATGTGCCTTTGTTGGTGTGTTCATCCTCCTGGAGTCTGCAGGTGTTCCTTTTAAGCCATCTTCATCAACTTATTCTCATATTTTGACCTTGTTGTGCCATATACATAATTGCTACATGAAAATTTTCAACTTCCTGTAGCAGTCTTCTCTATGATTCTTGGGGCTCTAGATTGCTTAGATATGAAGGGAAATGGTTTATGGAGGTTAGGTATAGAGTGATGGAATGATTGGAGTGATGGAGAAGTAAGGGGAGAGGTCCCATGCCAAGGTATAGGTGATCTAGCTGCTAGTGGCACAACATAGGGTTTAGGGAGTGAATCCTTGTGCATGGAGTGAAGTGTGGGTTACGAGTAGTAGGTATAGGCAAAAAAAAAAATTATAATTCTCTTTTTGAAGTTTATAAACCTTTGATAGAGCTACTTTCCTTGTAAATAAGTTTCCTGTAACATTTATAGGGTTTCCTGTAGTGCTACAAGAATCCTGTAGCTGCTAGGACTTTCCTGTAGCAATTATATCCAGGAGTAAAAATGGAGTTTTATGCCTACTTGAAAGGTGCAATGAGTGAATAGGTCCATGTTGGAGTTTTCCATTGAGTGTGTAAGCATACGAGAGAGAGAAGAGAGGAAGAAAACTGCTCCTTTGGGTCTAAAACCACCTTTTATCAACAAATTTTGTCTTGGTTAACTTCTTGTAGCAAATTTGTGCTTGTAGCAACCCTATTTCGCTTTTAGCAATTATTTCACATGCCAAGAGGTGGTGGGTCCACCTTTTATTTTTTATTTATTTATCTTTTTTTTCAAACTTTTTTCTCTTTTTTTTCATTGCATGCAAAATAAACTCAGATTTCTTTTTTCTGTTAAATGAGTTTTCCCTTAGATACCCCTTAGCACTCCTTGTCTTCCATCACAAATAACTGCTTACTACCCACTTTCTCAATTCCTCTTTACTTTTGTCTTGTTCCTTTTCCACATGTGTGTGTGTCTTGGTGGAAAAAGTGAAGCTAATTGCTAGATAAGGGCGAGGTTGTTATGCTCCTAGTTTTGGCTACAAAAAAAGTTTACTTCTCACACTTTTAATGTTTTCTTAAGCTAGAATAGATTTGAATTAAGGTTTAGATGATTGCATACTTGAGCCTTACCCTTGATTTGTTTTTGCAGGTGATATTGAAGCTGCTGATATGACTGTTGAAGCTGTCTTTGGTGGTTCTGAAGCTTCTACTGAAGCTGCATGTGATAATGTGTTGGAGGTCCTATTACAGATAGCCTTGAATCTAGAGGTCTTCTAGGGTTTATTTTGTTGTTGTTGCTTCTTCACATCCCTGATTTAAATGTTTCTGCTGAGATGCTCATGATGTGAGTGTTGAAGTTGATGATTGACTTGATGCTTGCAGGCTTTACTGATACCTTTTTTGTATGTTTGGAGGCGTCTCTCTGATGTCTTGGTTGCTGCTGGTGGTGAAATGCCTCATTGGAGTGCCATAGGCTCTTCATATTCACCTCATAATTTTTCATGTCTTCTTGGATGATTGATGAAACCACTTATAATTCTTTCAGGTGATTACACAGGTTTTCTAGAGGAACATGTTTCCTTCTTGTAAAAGGCATTATTTGTATTCATTTGACTTAAAATATGCATGGGGTGATGAGGGAGAGTGTGGTAAGGCTAAGAAGGAGTAGTGTTGTCTTGGAAGAGTGATGTGAAGGAAATCTGTGTTTTGCAGAATTTTTTTGTTTGTTACAAAAGCGACAAAGTGTAGTAGTTGAGTGAAAAATAATCGTGCTTGAGATGGAGGAGTGATGAGAAGGTGGTAGGAAATGATGGGAAGACTCTCCTAATTTATTTTTTACACATCAAGACCCTTTGTGACTATTTTTTTTCCTCAATCCACCTGCATGTATCTTGCTGTAAATTCCTGTAGCAATTATAGAGTTTCTTATAGCAGTTCAGGACAACCCCTTGTATAAGACTTGCTTTATCCATATCTCTCAAATGATAAATTGGATTGACCTGAAATATTTTAATCATGTTACCATCATCCTTATACACCTCCCCATAAAAAATCTCGGCCATTGGATGGACGAATCTCGAGAATACTTAAGTATGGTTGTAGGGGATGGAGGTAGATATATCACAAACTGTGCACCAGAATGTGATGAAATTTCTTGAGCATGTTACCATCATATATATGCATCTCCCCTTGAAATATGTCAGAAAATGGATGCACAATTTTGGAGATATAATAAAAACAATTTTCTACTAAAAACTAGGAGTTTCTAGTAGCAAAAACCGGATTTTCTGTAGCATTTTAGGAGAGCGAAGAAAATGAATGAGAAAATCTTGGAAATGATTGGTGAATGTTGGAAATGGATGAGGGTGATGGATTTAGATGACCTAGGTCCCTTGGGAGCATATGAGAAAAGGAGGAAAACCTCCTTTGGAGCATATGAGAAAAGGAAGAAAACCTCCTTTGAGGCACCTAATATTGGCTCACTAATTGAAAACCTCCATGAGGCAGCCAATGGGTTGGAAAAAAGAGAAAATAAGAGAAAAATAAAATATCGTAGGTGAAAACCTCCTTTGAGGTGCCTAAGAAGACCTACTAGTTGAAAACTTCATTGAGGCAGCTAGTAGGCCTAAAGAAAAAAAAAATTGAAAAAATGAAAAGAAAACAAATGTATTTGCTCCATGTATCTCTCTCTAATGAATGCATGTGCTCTTTGAAAAGGATTTGGCATCCAATTTTGACCTCCTTTGACTAGGTTTTTGACCATTGTTTTTCTTTTGGTGCCATTATTTTTTGTTGCTTGCAAATGTTGGAGAGAACCTGCGTTCATTAGAGAGAGATACATGGAGAAAATAAATTTGTGTTCTTTTCATTTTTTCACTTTTTTTTTTCTTTAGGCCCACTAGCTGGCTCAATGAGGTTTTCAACTGGTAGGTCTGCCTAGGCACCTCAAAGGAAATTTTCACCTAGGATCTTTTATTTTTCTCTTATTTTCTCTTTTTCCAACCCATTGACCGCCTCATAGAGGTTTTCAATCAATGAGCCAATATTAGGCGCCTCAAAGGAGGTTTTCACCTGAGATTTTATTCTTTTCTCTTTTTCTCTTTTTCCATTTTTTATTTATTTTTTCCTATCCTACTTTGCTTGAAAAAAAAATATCTTTCAAGTATAGGAATACTTCCAATGGAGCCATGTGAAAATCAAGATGACAGATAGAATCATGTGTACACTTTAAATAAAAGCTTTGAAATGTACCTGAATATGAGGGACCAACTTATTTGACTTAGATGATAACACGTATTGTTGAATAGGAGTGTGTTGCTGCAACTCAATGATTGTCTGGAACCATATTTCAATATATTGTGATACCCCTGATCCACTTGCTGATTTGGATCATCTTGGATGTCCTCTTCTACCATGAAATTAAAAGCTTCATTTTTTTGCTGATTGTTCTCTTGAACACATGGAGGTTCTGATGGTAAACATGAGGGAAATTTCTCAATATATGATTATGATGTCTACTCTTTGTCAAGTGTAGCCCATGATTCTTTTATCTCCTCATTTGAATTTTCTTCTTCTGGATGTTGTCCTTCAATGAAATCAAGAAAATATCTTTTTTTTTTTAATACCTTTATTGAACTAAGATGCATACCATTTAGATCAAGAGGATATGTTTGGTAGTATTGTACCTCAACATTGTAAGTGGGTTGAGATACTTCATTGTGTGGGTTTGGAAATGGTGGTAAAGGTAGTTGAGTGGGAGTGGGTCTATGATATGGATGTGGTTGAGGTTGTGGTTGTGGTGGAGGTGGATGGTAGGGATAGCATGGAGTTGGGCATGGAGGATATTGTGGATTTTTTGCATAAGGTCCTTGCCAACCTTGTTTCCAAGATTTGTTTTGGGGTTGAGATGGACACTGTTGCCAAGGAGGGAGTGTGTCCCAATTGAGATGGATGTGAATAATATTGAAATTGTAAAGTAGGTCCTTGCATCATATCAAGTTGACTAGGATGTCATGGTATTCTTGGAGCTACATAACATAGCTTCTTTGGTTATTGATTGCTCCATTGTCCTCTTGGTACACTTTCTTAGACCTTGGTAATTATCAACAATATTTAGTAGCATATGATTCTACATGGATAACATAAATATCAACATCTTATTTTTTCTCATTTTTCATTCTTAACATTTCTAGTTGTTCACTAAGATTGCTAAGAATTTTTGTTTTAAAGTTATCAAGCAAAATTTCAAGTTCATCTTGACTTACCAATATTGATGTTGATTTACTTACTCTTTCCCTTCGTCCTGATATGCACTTACATGTTTCAAAAATTTCTTCAAATGATAATTGGTATACATATCCTTTACTCATGAGATCAAGGAGATCAATCTACTCATCCCTTATTGTTCTAAATTAAGAGGGTTTTTAGTGTGTCAAATCCTAAATGATGTAATTTCACCCTCTTAACATTATACATGAACCTCTCTCATTTTCTTCTTGATTCATTCTAAAAATTTCTTCTTTAAGATCATGAGATTTATATTTTTATAGAAATATATTTTTTCATATAATTCCATGATATTATTGAATTAGTACTAAACTCATGAACCATTTAAGAGCTCTATCCTTCAATTTTGCAGGAAACAATGTCAATTTTTGAGTGTGTGATAAGTAGCCATAAGATATACAAAGTGTTTCAAATTCAAAGAGAAAGGTTTCCGGATCCTATGACTTCATACCATGGAAGTCGGGAAGGAAAGATGGAGGGATGTTCTTCATATGCACACTGACATCAGTATCTTGAATGGGAAATCCAAGAAGCTATTCTTCATTGTCATTATATCGATCCATTTCTTCTACCTTCTCTCCCACCTCTTCTTCTTCTACCTGCAAAAATGGATGGTGATGTGGTTCTTACTACGCCATGTGATCAAATGGGGGGGGGGTTGGTGTTGGAGAAGTATTTTTTTGTTTGTTTTTTAATATAAAACAAATTGAATCAGAATGCTAATGCAATGCAATTTTCTATTCTTGAAATGAAATATGCCTAATGTAATTTTTTTTATTTTTATTTTTGCATAAATTAAAAGAAATGAATCAAATAGAGAAGAAAGAAATGCATACTTTTAGACCTCCCCGATAACGACGCCAAAAAGTTATGAGCCGTAGTATTGCAACAAAAGTGTCGCAACTACCGAGGCTACAACCTTTAATTATCAACCCGGGGTTCGTACAAAGTTAAGAGGTATAAACACTATATTTGCAACATACAACACATCCTTTTTTTTGATATGATGTAATGGGGGGAATGTCATGAAATCAAACCCTAAACTAATTGAAAAAATGGAAGTGTTGCTTTGAAAAGAAATTAATCCTAGGAAAGAACAACAATTTATAATTGAAATCCTAAGAGCATGAATTCAAATAAAAATGCCTAATCTAATTTACAAAAATGAATGTCATAAGTGGTTTTTATTATTCCTCAATCATGTATTTAGGTCCTAGGGGTTAGGATTCAAGCCTAAGAGAAAAAAACCAACCTTTGGGAGCAAATCTGGTCAAGTTTACACATGCTACAAGATTGTTACTGACAACTCTGTTTTTGCTACAAGTAAGTCTATTTTGGAAATAACTCACCGAATGACTAAGTAAATCAAATGAAAATGGGATTGGAAATTTTTTATTTATTAATTATGATGTCATAGGTCTCCATTTCAAGTGGAATCACTCCAAAATACCCCTGTTCACACGTGTTAAAAAATAACAGAAAATTACTACTCTAAAATCTGGAAATTCAAGAACTAGTGAGCTAGTTAATCTATCAAATGCCTAACCTAATCAAATGAAAATGAAATGGGGTAATTTTTTTATATCAAATTTCACATTATTATGACCTAATCCAAGTGGAATAAAGTCAAATGGATCTCATTAACCCCTTCTAAAAAATAGCATAAATGAACTACTATTTCGCTACAAGACATTTCCAGAAATCTTATATTCATGAACTAGTAACCAAATCCAAGTAGCTCAATAATTAAGATGACCTTTTAGTGTTCTTCTAAGGATGAATAATACTTTTGAACCTGTAAAAAACCTGCAAAATAAATCACTTAAATCATCTAACTCAATCATACAACAAGAAAAAGAAACAATACTAAAGACAGAAATATGCAAAACATAAATAAGAGATGCATGTGAATAAGAAGTGAAAAAAACATAAAGAAATTGTGCAAGAGGGCTTTGAGGCTCCTGGGAAGAAAAAAAGCCTTAGAAGCTAAAAATGGCCCCAATATTCATCATTCAATCAATCCAAGTACATCCATGCAAGAAAAGAAAGTGGAGCTACCAGAAAACAAGTTTTCTCCACAATAAGAATAAAAAATACATGCCCCTAGAGGCCAATTAGAATTGGTACTTATAAAAAATGATGAGAAAGCATTCTCCTTGAAAGGGGGAATCTTTAATCTCTAAAAAACATCAAATAGTGGATCCGGTTTCCAACACTAGGATTTTGCAGTAAATGACAGGGAGCACATTCCTATATTTTCTGAATCATCGGAGTTTCATAATCTCTCCCGAATTTCTCAATTATTTAAAGATATTTTGTTCATTTATTCTATAATATTGATCCTCCAGTATTAGGGAGCAAGTCCCTAAATTATCTCCTTCTCCAAATCTCCATGATCTGCCCAATATTCTCACAATATTCTACAAAAATAAATAATATTAGTCACAAATATGCAATTATCTCTAAATCTTCCTAAGAACTTCTTAAGGCTTAAAAATACATTATTAAGTGTATAAGGAGTGATTTAATATATATTTTATGTGCCTAATAAAGGTTATATGGGCCTTAATTTATGTATAATTTAGAGGCCTATCAGTCGCAGCTTTCAAGGAGTACATACACAAGTTTTTGGAAATTTATTTTGATGATTGGAAAATCTTTGAACTGTTGAAGAACCATGTTGCGAACTTAAGACTGATGTTGGATACCTACAGACATGTTAAATTTAGATAATCATGGTGTGTTCTAAGCGTAATGAAAATTTACTTCAATCTTTCTTAAGCCCGATTCAAATTAGAAATCACATAAACATGAAAGTAAAATGCTGATACAACACAATAATAGATCAAAACAATACAAGCCAATAATATAGATCATATTTTACAATTCTTGTTGTCCAGAAAAGATAAAGGATATGGTGCATTATGACAATCAATAGGATGCTTCAGCCAACAAATTCTTTCTTAGATCAACCAACCTTCAAGTGTCACACCCATAACCGTCAAAGACAACTCATCACAAGTCAACGTTGGTCGACCAAAATTCAGTGCAAAAAAGTCAACACAGGATAGCAACATAAATTCAACGTAGCAAATTAGGGCTTTGATCAAACAGCTCATTTTCCCTCGATTTTTATGCCTAGCTGTACGACCTCCAAAAATCGAAATTTAAGAATTTTTTTTAGGTCAAACGATCAAGGGTTGACCATGGTTAACGCTTCACCAAAACAACCCTAAAAAGACTTGCAAAAAAACAACAACTCCAGATCTGCACATATGAGGGAAAGAGGCCTCAAAAGGCTATCGAACCAATTAGATCACAATGAGAGATGTGTGATGAGTTGATGAGAAAATGACCTCCAATTCTCTCCAATTTATATCCATCAGTGAGGGTGTGTGACACATATAATAGGCTTGTGAGCCTACATTACAAATCTGGCTGACATTTCACATGTGTGGAAAATAAATTCAAAATATATGTTCTTCTCATCCAAACAAGATGATCTTTAGATCAATCTTGCACCTCCCGAAAGAGAAATCCAACAAAAATATGACCATCACCATATGAGTAGTGCAACATGGTGTTTGGAACTAGTTGCCAAAAAATAACACTCCCTCTTAAATAGGGAGAACTCCATCTATCCACAGGTGCCATCCATTAGTACCATCATGTACTTTCATCTAGCATCATGCGCCATCTTGTCGTAACTTGCTTTGCTGGCTCTTCTTCTCAAAAAACGGCGAGTCACAAAGACATCACACTCAGCTGACCTGAAGTTAGCTTAGAGGTTAAAACCTCTCTTGGACACAAAAGAGTCTCATACTAACCCGAAGTCAGTTTAGAGGATAAAACCTCAATAGACTCAAAAGAGTCACATACTAAATTGAAGTTAGTTTACTGACTTGAATTCAATTTAGAGGTAATAAACTCATCATACTTGATCCCAGATCAAGGTGTTGGACACGTGACATCCTATACATAGAGAGTATGGAAATATCTGATGCATCCATCGGTTTTGATATTGGTCTCTATCCACATTTCCCACCTCATTGGTCAAAAAAGAGGTACTTCCCATGAGTCCAAAAATCCATGGGTAGGATGCATGCGGGGCATAGATCAAAGAGAGGTTAGCCAACTCAATATCATAACGGTGGGGAAGAAGCACAATAAGTTTCGACAAGCCTAGCCCCGTGTGTGCTTATAGGAAGCTATCCCCAAACCCCCTGGAGCTCCCAGAGCTCATAGTCTAACTCAAACAGGACCCTCTAAATAGGGTCTTTCCATGATTCCAAGCTTCTCATGTAAGGTTTGGAACTTGACCTTCCGTAGGGGCTTCGTGATAATATCCGGAACCTGCTCATCGTTTCCTATATGATCGAGCCTTACGGCGCCTCACTGTACCATATCCCGTATAAAGTGGTATCTGATATCAATATGCTTGGATCGATCGTGGAACATGGGATTCTCAGAAAGATGAATCCCACTCTATTTATCACAAAAGAAAATGCTGGTATATAGCACATGCCCAAACATCTCACTAAAGAGCTTTCACAACCAAACAACTTCACAAGAATCCATACTCGCTACAATGTATTCGGCCTCAGCGGTGCTCAAATCCATTGGCTTATGCTTCATGTTTATCCAAGATATCGAAGTAGAGCCCAAGGTGAAGCAACATCCACATGTTCTCTTGCAATCCACCACATTTCCTTCCCAATCAACATCCGTATATCCATGGAGTCTCAAACTCCCAGCAGTGCATCTCAGCCCATGGTTGATTGTGACCCAAAGTTATCTTAATAGATTCTTGGCACCAATTCAGTGAATGTGATGAGGATCAACCATATGTTGAATCAAAGTGTTCATGGAAAAACATATGTCCAGATGAGAGTTCACTACGAACATTAGGGCCCCCACAAGTTGTCGATACTCGGTATGATTTTCTAGCATGGGCCCAACAACATTTCCACACAACTTCTTAAAGTTGAGTTCCATCGGTGTCGACATAGACTTATAGTTCACCATATCAAATCTCTCCGGGAGTTTCATGACATATTTTCCTTGAGAGAGGAAAATCTCACTTGGCCTCTGCGAGACCTCCAAGCCTGGGAAGTAATGTATCAGTCCTGGGTCTTTCATCTCAAACTTGGAAGCTAGCTCTCTCTTACATTGATGAATGAGAGGTTCAACACCTGTCAGGAAGAGATCATCCACATACAGAACCATAATGAGAGGCCTTTATCTATCAACCTTAAAGTAAAGGTTTGGATCAACATTACTTTGAGTGAAGGCAAGCTCCATCAAGTAGCTATCTATCCTCTCATACCAAGCCTTGGGGGCTTGCTTCAACCCATATAAGGCTTTCCTCAACCTGCATATATGGGTGTCTCTATCTCAATATTCGAACCCCAGAGGTTGCTCCACATACACCTCTTCCTTTATAGAACCATGCAAAAAAGCAGTCTTCACATCCATCTGGTGGAGACTCCATCCTTGCGTTGTAGCAAGGGAAATGATAGAATGAATGGTGGTATAGCTAGCCATAGGTGAAAATATATCATCATAATCTATGCCTTCCTTTTGAGAGAAGCCTCAGGCAACAAATATTTCCTTGTAATTTTCAACACTACCATTAGATCCATGCTTGATCTTATTGAGCCATTTCGAGGTAACAACAGATTTGTCCTCTATTCTCGGGAACACTTCATAGACATCATTTTTCATAATGGAATCATATTATTTGTGCATATAATCCTTCCAAAATTGATGCTTTATGAATTATTCAAATGATCCAGGCTCAGATTTTACAATCGTACTCATGGATGCTAGATACCCTTGGTATCTCTTCGGCTTCTTGCTTTCACAGAATGTCCCCCTTGGGGCCATATATCTCTCGGAATCTGCAAGAGTATCGCTGAGCCATGAGGGTATTCTCTTATTTGAAGTAGGTGGATCAATAGGATCCATAGGTCCTTCAACATCGGGCATCAGTTCATCCTTCGGATCTTCTTGCTTCTTCATCTTCTTTGTATTCCTTGGAGCTAGGAAGATTTCTCACTTTCTTGAGGGAAACATCTTCATCAAAGGTGACATCGTGGAATATCTCCACTTCTCTTTGACCAGGCACATATATTATATATGCCTTCGAAGTTCCACTATAGCCCACAAACATTCCCTTCTTTCCAAAATCATCTAGATTGCTTCTCATTTCTTTCGGCACATGAAAGTAAACAGGACAGCCAAAAATTTTAAAATGAGAAACATCAGATTTCTTACCACATAATACTTCTTCAGGAGTTTTGGAGTCCAGAGCAGAATGCGAGAATGTATTTTGAATGTACACAACAATGTTCGCAGCTTCTTCCCATAGAAACTTCAGAAGACCTTGGTCACATAGCATGGCTCGGGTAACTTCCACAATTGTCATGTTCTTGCTTTTAGCAACACCATTTTTCTCATGAGTATATGCAGTTGTGGTCTCCCTCTTAATGCCAGCTTCTCTGCAAAATTCATTGAACTCATTTGACTCATACTCGGTCCCATTGTTGGTCCTCAAAACTTTGATTCTCTTCTTGGTTTGATTTTCTACCAAGGCCTTGAAGGTACGAAACCATTTGAATGCTTCGTCCTTCTTCTTCAAGAAATATATCTAGGTCTTGCGGGAGAAGTCATTTGTAAAAGTCATGTAATAGGAACATCCTCCCAAGGATGTCACGGGAAGTATACCAGATAAGCCAGAATGTTTCAACTTCAAGATATCGGTTGTCTTTGTGACACTTGAGGGGAATGGTCCCCTTATATGCTTCCCTTCAGCACAACCCTGACATATGCCTTCGTGATCATCTCTAAATTTTGGCATCCCTGTCACCACCTCCCTTGCTTCGGGAAGGGCTTTGTGATGAAGGTGTGAAAACCTCCAGTGCCATAACTCTGTTTTAAGAGTTGTATCACATGACATAGCCCCCAATGGACTTCCTCCAACCTGGTAGAGTGTATCAACTCTAAAACCAATAGTAAGATATTCCTTGAAGTTCTTCTTCGAGATGCGTACCTTTCCATAAATGAATGCCACCTTGAGCCCTTTGTCTTCCATTGCCGAAATAGACACAATGTTCTTCTTCAAATCAGGTACATATAACACATCTTGTAAACGAAGGACATGACCTATAGATAAATGAAGGGTCACATTTCCTGTGCCTTTCATGGGATAGGTGGAATATCTCCAAGGATAATTTCCAGATTAGTATCCTTCCTAATCAAATCATAGAGGGCTTATTTATAACCAGTGAGGTGCCTTGAAGCACCACTATCAATCAACTAGACATCCAGGGTGTTAAGTGGAGATGCAACAACGAGGATAGATATAAGAATAAATTCATTTCTCTTATTATCAACAACATTAGACTCATCGTACCTGGAATTTCTTGACCTCTTGAAAGGTTTCCCATTTCCACTATGATCAGAGGGAGCCTTCCTTTTTCCTTTGAACCTGTTGTTCCTTTGATTGCCATTCCCCCTGGAGTTGTTTTTGTCATCATCCCTGGGAGAGTCCCTTCTATTAGGGAACTCTCTTGCATAGTGATCAAACTTGTTACAGATGTAACATCCTCCCTTCCTTCCTTTGGGCCACACTCTTATATGGTTTTGATTTCTTATACCACCATTGTTTTTCTTCTTTGGATGAGAGGCGAAGGCAGTAGAGTCACCTCCATTTCCATTTGAGGGATAATATCTCTCCATCATTCTTGTCTCCTCTTGATTTCATCTCGTTAATATTTCATCAAAATCAAGAATCGCGTTATTATTAAGAATACTAGTATTGAATACATACCAATCACGGGGGAGACCTCCAAGTGCAATAGGAACCATCTATCGATCAACTATTTCTTCCCCAATAGCTAGGAGGTTATTCCTGATTTCAGTGAGCCTCATAAAATAAGATTGAATGGATTCATCTTTTCTCTTCTTGATATTATTCAATTGATTCTTGAAGAAAACTATTTGATTATCATTGCTAGCCCTGAACATGCTAAACCACTTATCATACATCTCTTTAGATGTGCTTAGCTCAAAAATTTAAGAAACCATGTGCTTATGAATATAATCCTCGATAATCATCTTTTCTTTGATTTCCCCTTTTCTATACTTCGACTTTACAGCAGCAGCTGCATTTGATGGAGGTTCTTGAATCTTCCCTTGCACATAGTCCATGACATCTTGATCTTCTAATACCAAATACAAGGACATATTCCATGCATGATAATCAGACTTATCAGTCAATTTATCATTAGCCTTGAAACCCTTGTAGGTTGAGGAGGCCGTTTGTCCTTGATAGGATTCCTTCTTCAGTGATTGCTTCTAACACTAGCTTGGAATTTGTCTTCACCTCAGCTTTGAAACCATGCTAAATTTAGATAATCATGGTGTGTTCTACGCTTAATGAAAATTTACTTCAATCTTTCTTAGGCCTGATTCAAATTAGCAATCACATAAACATGAAAGTAAAAGGATGATAGAACACAATAATAGATCAACAGAAGACAAACCAATAATATAAATCATATTTTACAATTATTGTCCAAAAAATATATAGGATATGGTGCGTTATGATAGTCAACATGGTGCTTCATCCAAAAAAGTCTTTCTTAGATCAGCCAACCTTCAAGTGTCACACCCATATCCCTCAAAGACATCTCATCAAAATTCAACGCTGGTCAACCAAAAGTCAACGCAGAAAAGTCAATGTAGGATAGCAACAGAAAGTCAATGCAAAAAATTAGGGTTTTGATCAAATAGCTCCTTTCCCCTTGATTTTTGTGCTCAACTGTACGACCTCCAAAATCAAAATTTCAGCAAAATTTTGAGGTCAAATGGTCAAGGTTGACCACGGTCAATTCTTTAGCAAATCAGCCCTAAACAGATCCATAGAAAAACAACAGCTCCAACTCCGCATGTGTGAGGGAAAGAGGCCTCCAAAGGCTATCAAACCAATCATATCACAATGAGAGATGTGTGATGAGTTTATGAGAAAATGACCTCCAAGTATCTCCAATTTATATCCATCACTAAGGGTGTGTGACACATATATTAGGCTTGTGAGCCTACATTACAATTCTGGCCGACCTTCCACATGTGTCGAAAATAAATTCAAAATATACGTTCTTCTCATCCAAACAAGGTGATATTTAGATCAATCTTGCACCTCTCCAAAAGAGGAATCCAACAAAATTATGACCATCATGATATGAGCAGTGCAACATGGAGTTTGGACCTAGTTTCACAAAATTAACAAGATAATATCAATTATCATTGAACTTGAAGAAATGAAACTTTTGTGTACCTTTTGGTATAATATTGGAGAATGTGGTTTGCAGACAAGGATTGATGGTAGAACCCGTGAATATTGCTGTTATTGTGAACCTAGAACCACCTAAGAAATCGAAGCAACTATGCACAACATTGGGACATACTGTCTACTATAGGAAGTTTCTCAAGGCATATGCACAGATAAATGTGTCGATGGAAAAAATATTGAACAAGGATGTTACTTATTGATGCGATGAGGAATGCTAGAAGATCCTTGACATAGCAAAGGAAAAGATGGTAACTGCGCCGATTCTAGTTTTTCTGGTGTGGAAGAAGGAGTTTCATGTGCATCTTGATGCATCTTGCATAGAATTGCAGTCAGAACTAGCACAACCTAGAGAGGCAGATATTGATCATCCCATATATTTTTCAAGTAGGAAATTGTCCAAGGAATAGAAGAATTAATCTACAATAGAACGAGAAGGATTGGCTATGGTATATGCACTACAGAAATTCAGGCATTATTTATTAGGAGTGAACTTTAAGATGTTCATAGATCAATTCGTGTTGAAGTATTAGGTGAACAAGCCTGTTTTGGGATGGAATATTTATAGATGGTTATTGTTGTTTCAGGAGTATGATTTCGAAGCTATAGTTAAGTCAGGAAGATTGAACGCGGGATCTGATCATCTATGTAGGATAGAGAATGGCGAAGAACCCATGAGTATTGAAGAGAACCTTCTAGATGTCTAGCTATTTTCAATAAGAGTTTCATATGATCACTTTGAAAACATTATTCCGTTTTTGAGTACAGGGATGGCACCTGCGGAGTATACCGCGCAGCAGAAAAAGGAGTTGGTAGTCAAGGCAGCTGATTTTTCTTTGATTGCAGGACATTGTATAAAATGGGGCCTAATGAAATACTGCGCATATATGTCTCTGAGCATGAAAGGCATAGAATTTTAGAAAAATCACATGGTGGAGTGATCTGAAATTTATTGTTAGTTTTTGTTGTGCTAATATCAGTTAAAGATTTAAATAAACTTTGCTTTGGTTTGCTTATCCATTAATAGTTTATCCATGAGCATATGATTGTCTAATAATTAAACTTGGTGAAATTTAGTGTTTTTCATGAAGTCAAAAGCATAGAAATGAATTTCTAAACAAAGACAAATAAGTACAAAGAAAACACAAATAACAGATCTCAAAACACAAGTTTTTTATGGAGTTCACCCCTCATGGGCTACATCTCCTTGGTCCAACTTCATAGTGTGGGCCTTTGTATTAGCTTCAAATGTGCAAAATGATTATTTACAGTCTCCCATTTCCTTTGCAACCTGCTCCAAGGGCTCCAAAACATCAAAATATACCAGAAATGACTCTTCATGAGCTCATTTTGGTTGAACATTTCCTGAGTTATGGGAGAAACAAGTTTTCCTAGTATTTCTCCACCAAATCTGGAGTTTCACCAGTTAACATGGCTAAATTTGACAAACCTACCTAAAAAGGCGCGTTCGCTAATTCCACCACCGTTTTAATCTGCACTTAATTTAAGATAAGCGCACTTTATTGGTAAAGCGTATTTAGCGCTAATACAGTTTAATGTGGCTTAACCATGGATTATCAATTAATAAACATGGCTTAATCATTGACATAAACTCGTCGATTTTGTGGTGCTGGCCATCAGTTTTTGGTGCGGGATCAAATGGGAGGGAGCTGGCCCACGGGGATGGCCCCCTCCGAACCCTTATTCATGGCGTGTGAAAACTTTATATGATGGCGAAAAACCTATGGGTTAAGACCCATGGTAGAGTAGAGGTGGTAAGACACTATGGTGGCACAGGTGAGGTCGTGATTTCGACCCTCACCCTGACACATAAATTTTGTGGAATATATAACACGATAACCTGCCAACTTTGGAGCTTGTCTGCCATACTTACCTATCCGCTAAGTTAACTAGCCTCCACCATAGTTAGATATGCCCGCCAAGCATATGGTTTGGAACTTAGGTTAAAATGAAATATGTTGTGATATAATATTTGTGCGCCCACATTCAACCTTCGAACTTGGATTAAAATATAAAGTTGATATATATGTGTAGGCCCGAACCTTAATAATATTGCCGTCCAAATTTCCATGGGGGGGGGGGGGCATGTGGCATGCCACGTGGCCCTTCCCCATTGGCTCAAAAATCCTCCATATAATAAAAATAATGAGCCATCAAATAAAATTTCCAACTTAAGAAATGGAGGAAAAATTCAACTTCACATAGCAACCTTGACAAATCTGAAGATGACACTTGTCACAGTCTCACTGGCTAAAATTGGAGAATATTCCCTGTGAAGCTGACTGGACTTGCCACATCATCCCTCTACCTATTCTGCTTTTTTTCCTTGTTTTCGAAAATGAACAACAAGCCATAATTCCCTCATACTAACTTGGAATTTTTTGAAACGAGTTGCATTGGAATCTTGGAGACGAGCTCTATCCAGGCGTTCAGGTTTGAAGCATTTCCGTGCACTTTCAATATTTCGCTAAATAATGAGCCTTAGATCGTTCCTCCCCACTAGAAACTTTTTGGACCCCAAAATATACTATCAATTGTTCAGTAAGTGAGGGTACAACTCCCTCACTCTTCCAATCTCCAACCATTTGGCCTTTGAAGGATTTTGGCCCTTTAATCCCAATCTAAGGTATTCAACCTTCCCTCTTCTTGAAGTTCTGATTTTCTGTCAAGTATGAGATCTTACTGAAGTTCATCAAGATATTCTGGCGAGAAATCATCTATTTATGGCAGCTGAACATGCTATCCTTGAAAATCAATCAAAGGAGGCTTAAACAATTTCAAATGATCAACATTAACGACATAATAAATTTTCATATAAGGAGGCAAATCTAGCTTGAATGCATTTGTACCAATCTTTTCCAGAATTTTAAATGGACCATAACAGATGGGTTTGAGATTTTTACCTTCCCCTTGCAATATTTTTTTGCTTATGTACAACCAAACTTCATCACCAACTTGGAATTTGTGATCAACCCGATGTTTGTCATGCCTTGCCTTGTAGTTGCTTTTACTCTTTTCAAGTTTCTCTTGCACGGTGTGATGTATCAACTGAATTTGCTCAATCAAATTCCTTGCACTATCTATGTCACTATGACCATATATAGCAACATATTTCTCAAATATGAAGTCCAATGGCGATCTTGGCAAATAACCATAACATGCCTCAAATGGAGATGTGTTTGTGGAAGAATGTTTTGCCCTGTTGTATGCATGATGAATGTAGTGCAACTGTTCATCCCACAACTTGGGATGCTTGTTGCAATAACCTCTAAGAATATGAATAATGGTCCTATTCACCACCAATTTTTGACCATCTATTTGTGGATGAAATTCTGTACTATTCTTCAACTTTGTGTCCATCGTGTCCCATAATTTTGACCAAAAATTCCCAACAAATCGAGAATCTCGATCACTTACAATAGAAGTAGGAAGACCAAAATGGACCTAAACATTTTGAAAGAAAATATTAGTGGTTTGTTCAGCTATAATGGTTTTCTTACATGACATCAAAATACACATTTTTCTGAACCTATCTACCACAGCATACAAATAATCATTACCTTTCCTTGACATAGGAAGACCGCCTACAAAGTCTATTGAGATACTCTCCCAAGGATGTGAAGGAACCAGAAGTGGAGTGTACAATCCAAGCTTCCTATTGCTAGGCTTACTTATTTCACATAAATAACATCCTATAATAAAAAGAGATACACTATCAATCATGCGTGGAAAATAACAATACCTTTGGAGATTCGCTATTGTCTTGCCTACCCTGAAATGTCTTGTAATCAATGATATGTGTGCTTCCCTTATGATACTATTTCTTTCTCCTTGTGGAATACATAACTTGCCCAAGTGATACAAGAAACTATTATGCACATGATAATCTAACTCTTCATTTTGGTTTCCTTGACTCAAACTCTCATACACATCATGAAAATCACTATCATTTGCATATTGTTCAATGTAACTTTCATGCATAATGGAATTGTGTTTGAGTATAATAGTTGAATTTACAATAGGCCTAGAGAGCATATCAACTACCTTATTGTAGATTCCCTTTTCGTACTTGATAACCAAATGAAATTGTTTTAGAAAACCCATCCATCTAAAATGTCTTGATTGTTGCAACTTTGATTGTGATTGTAAGTACTGTAATGGCTGATGGTCGGTATGAATAATGGTCTATTTCCCCATTAAGTAATGCTTCCATTTATCTACACTTTGTACCAATGCATATAACTCTTTATCATAGGTGGGATATTTAGTCACAGCTCCATTAAAAATTTTAGAATGAAATGAAATAGGCCTACCATGCTGCATGAGCACTGCTCCCATATCATAATCACTTGCATCTGTTTGGATCTCAAATGGCTGTCTAAGATTCAAAAGTGCTAAAATCAGTGCCGAAATTGTCTTTTGTTTTAAAGAATCAAATGATTTTTGTTGTACATCTCCCCAATGGAAGACTTTCTTCACACTTTTCAATGTATGTAACGGTGCTGCAATTGAAGAAAAATTAGCAATAAATTTCCTCCAATAATATGATGCCCCTAAAAAGCTTCTTACCTCTGTAACTGTATTGGGCTTGGGCCAATTCATAATGACCTCTACTTTGGAAGGATCGACATTCAACTCACCTCCTCCAACAATGTGTCCCAAATACACCAATGAAGTCTTACCAAACTCACACTTTCACATCTTTAAAAATAATTGATCTTTTCTCAAGACATCTAGTAACTTGTTCACATGCATGACATGTTCTTCTCTTGACTTACTGAATATGAGTATGTCATATAAGTAAAAAATGAAAAATTCATCTAGAAATGGTCTAAGTACATCATTCATGACTCTCATGAAAGTAGCTGGTGCATTTTTTAAGCTAAATGGCATAACTAACCACTCATACAATCTTTGTCTAGTTTTGAAAGAAATTTTCCAAATGTCCTCTTCAGCTATTCTAACTTGATGATAACCACTTCGTAAGTCTAACTTAGTGAAATACTTTGCATGATTTAACTGATTTAGAAATAATCAATGCATGGGAGTGGGTAGCGATTCTTTACCATGATTTTATTCAGTGCACATAAATCGACACAAATCCGAAAATCATCGTCCTTCTTTGGAACGAAAACTATTGGTGAACCACATGGCGAAGTAGATGGGCGTATGATACCTTTGTTCAGAAATTCTTGGATTTTATTCTTGATTTCCAAACTCTCCATAATTTACATGCGATACATACCAATGTTTGGAAGTGGAACAACCTGCTGCAGCTGAATCTCATGATGAATTCCCCTCTTGGGTGGTAACCCCTTTGGTTCTTGAAACATCTCGCCATGCTAACTTACCGCATCAAACAAATCAGATTTAAATTTTTCATCACATCCATCAAAAGATTCATAGTCAACACCATCCTTTTTCTTGATCATGAGAAGCACAAAATTTTTACTTGCATTTACTATCCTCTTCATTTTCCTTACATTAACTAAAGAAATGTTCAGTTTCTTGCGATGAGCTCTCACAATATACTCCACCCCATCCTTAAGAAAATGATATTTTTTCTCATGGTGATAAAACACTGCTTTCATGCCATACAAATATGGGCTTCCCAAGATAATCCCAGAAATGTCAAGTGGAACCACATCTAACTCGACTTCATCAAAAACGTTTGCAGTAATAGCAAAGCTAAATATGCATTTCCTTGTAACTTGTAAATTGACATTCTTAAATATCCAACCCAAAGGGTATGGTTTATGATGTGGTACAGTTTCAAGGTTAAGATTTTTGACTAAGTCTTCTGAAATCAAGATTGCTTGTGACCCCATATCAACTAATGCATCAATATTTGTATGATTAGAAATCACTCTAACATGGAAAAATTCTATCCTTATGTCTTCATTTGGAGTGTTGTTGTGACTGTTTGAGGAACTAGAACTTGCTATGGATTCCTTTCCTTTGTTAACCATGGCAATTATCTTGGTTTCATCTCCTGAATTAGATCTAAGATCTTATTGTGTAGTGGCAGTCGTCTTTTGTTTCCCTTTGTTATTTGGTTTCTTTGGCCTTAATTCCGGATGTAGTTTCCAACAATGGGCTTCATCATGACCCTATTTGGAATAATCTTTGTATGTAGTTTTCTCCCCTTCTTTCTTGATACTTGCATTCTTCTTTCCCTTCCATTTTCCTCCCTTCTCTTTTCCCTTACCCTTGAGTGACTTATTCTTACTACCCTCTTCAGGAATGTTTTTCCCCTTGCTTCAAGATGCGTGGCTTGCACACACACTTCATCTAATTTGTTTGGGTTAAACATAAGGATAGTATGTTTCAAGTAGGAATGTAAAACTCCTATATATTTTAAGAGTGTATCTTGTGAATTCAAGTTTACTCCTAGCAACAAAGCACTCTTTTTAAACTCCTGAGTGTACTCTTGAATAGTTTGGCCTTTGAGATTCCTAAAGTTTTGCCAACTCATAATTTTTTTTTCATATAGGCTAATGGATAAAATTGTCTTTTAATGGAAGAAATGAATTTAACCCAAGAAATGGAAGTCTTACCATGGATTCACATTTCCTCTTGTGTCTTTTACTCCCACCAAACTAGTGCTGCTCCTTCTAGCCTTAATGAAGCCAACTGGATATTTATGTCATCTTCTTATAAATTCTAAATTCTTTAGTATACTTCCAATTGAAAAATCCAATTTTCTAACTTATCTACATTAACCTCTCAATTGTATATGGCAAGTTCAAACTTGATGTCCAATTTGAGTAATGGAGTCTTCCTTTTGGGATCTTGGAATGAGTGTGGGTATGGGTTTTTGTGGTGGATTTAAAATATGAAGATGTTGATGAAGATGAGGAAGATGAGGATGGTGGAGATGGAGGTGGCTTTCCTCCACTACCTTTTGAGCTCTTCTCTTCATCCTTCTTACTGTTTGAAGATCCTTATCCATGTGGAGGATTTGAACCTTCTCCAAATTTTTCTGCAATGAATGCTTCAAACATGACTTTAACCATTATTTGTATCTCTTTGAAGTCTCTCTTAACATCCTCTTCTTCAGAATGTTCACGAGTCTCTTCATAGCCTGAAATTTTGGCTTTGGATTCAAGATCAACCTATGTACCTTGTACCTCTTCAATCACTTCAGCCTCTTGTGCAATTTGTACCTCTTCAATCTCAACCGATGGAGATGGAATTTGAGGTGCTTCAGGTGCTACTTTGAGTGGTCCTTTGGATGAGGATGACTCTTTCTCAACTCTCTTCCTTCTTTTCCTAATCTCAGGACTAGCTACCAATAGCTTCCCTTCTCCTCTTTGTAACCTCAACCTTGTAAGCATCACAAAATTGCAACTATTAAAACCCTTCAAGAAAAACAAGTAAGCAACCTTGTGCTTTGATACCGACTTGATCTGAAATTGATTTTTATTTTTTTGTTGTGCTAATATCAATTTTAGATTTAAATAAACTTTTCTTTGGTTTTTAAGAGTTTATCCATGATCATGTGATTGTCTAATCATTAAAATTGGTGAAATTTAGTGTTTTTCATGAAGTCAAAAGCATAGAAACTAATTGATGAAAAACAAAAAATAAGTACACAACAAGCACAAATAAAAGAGCTCAATAAACACGTTTTTGATGAAGGAGTTCACCCCTCCTGGGCTACATCTCCTTGGTCCAACTTCATAGTGTGGGGCTTTGTATTAGCTTAAAATGTGCAAAATTCTTGTTTAAAATCTCCTGTTGCCTCTACAACATGCTCCAATGGCTCCAAAACATCAAAATATACCAAAAATGACTCTTCCTGAGCTCATTTTGGTCGAAAATTGCCTGAGTTATGGCAGAAACAAGTTTTCCTCGTATTTCTCCACCAAATCTGGAGTTTCGCCAGTTAACATGGCTAAATTTGGAAAACCCGCCTAAAAATGTGCCTTCACTAATTCCGTCGCTGTTTTAATCTGCACTTAATTTAAGATAAGTGCACTTAACTATTAAGATAAGCACACTTTATTGGTAAAGAACGTTTAGCACTAATACAGTTTAACATGGCTTAACCACATATTATTAATTAATAAACATGGCTTAATCATTGACATAAAATCTGTCAGTTTTTTGGTGCCGGTCGTTGGTTTCTTGTGTGCGATCACATAGGAGGGGGTTGGCTCGCGGGGCTGGCCCCCTCTGGACCCCCATTCATGGTGCGTGCAAAATTTATATGGTGGTGGAAAACCTATGGGTTAAGTCCATGATATAGGAGAGGTGCCATAAGGCATTATGGTGGTGCGGGTGAGGTCGCGAGTTCGACCCCGACCCTACCACATAAATTTTGTTGAAACTTATAACACGATAATTCACCAACTTTGGAGCTTGTCTGCCATACTTACCTATCCACTAAGTTAACTAGCCTCTGCCATAGTTAGATATGTCCACCATAGCATATGGTTTGAACTTTAGGTTAAAATGAAATATGTTGCGATATAATATTTGTGCGCCCCCATTCAACCTTCGAACTTGGATTAAAATATAAAGTTGATATGTATGTGTAGGCCCGAACCTTAATAATATTTCCATCCAACTTGCCATGGGGGGGGGCACGTGGCATGCCACGTGGGCATTCCCCATTGGCTCAAAATTCCTCCATATAATAAAAATAATGAGCCATCAAATAAAATTTCCAACTTAATAAATGGAGGAAAAATTCAACTTCACATAGCAACCTTGGAGAATATAAAGTGACACTTGTCACAGTGTCACTGGATGAAACTGAAGAATATTCCCTGTGAAGCTGACTGGACTTGCCACATCATCCCTGTACATGTTTGCTCATTTTTTTGCATGTTTGGGAAAACGAACAACAGGCCATAATTCCATCATACGAACTCGGAATTTGATGAAACAATTTGCATTGGAATCTTGGAGATGAGCTCTATCCAGTTGTTCAGGTTTGAAGCATTTATAAGCACTTTAAATTTTGAACTGAACACTGAACCTTAGATCATGGAGTCGTAGGAGGACATTATGCAGGAAAAGACACTGTGTAGAATATTTTGAGAACTAGATTATGGTGGACTATGTTGCACAAGGATGCAAAGGAATATTTTAGATCATGCAATGGTTGTCAAAGAACATGAAGGCCTTCTAGGAGAGATGAAATTCCCTTGAACCCACAAGTGACCTTGCAGGAATTTGATAAGTGGGAAATAGTCTTTGTCAGACTGATTAATCCACCAGGGAAGAAGATTGGCACGAGGTATATCATCACTACCACATATTATTTGACTAGATGGGCTAAAGCTAAGCCAGTGAAGGACTGCAATGTAGATACTACTGCAGATTTCATATTTGAGCACATTCTGTCTAGATTTGGGTGCCCGAAGGTTTTGATGATTGACAGAGGGTCACATTTCTTGAATAGAACCATTGAGGCATTGACTGAAGAATTCCAAGTGTATCATCAGAAGAGCACACCTTATCACCCTCAGGAAAATGGTACAATTGAAGCTTTTAACAATATTTTGGAGAATTCACTTACCAAAGTATGCAATGTCAACATAAATGATTGGGATTTGAGGATTCCAATAGTATTATGGGAATATAGAACAACCTGTAAGAAATTGAGAGGACATACACCTTTTAGGCTGGTTTATGGATAGGAAGCAGTAATTATTATGGAATATATTTTCCCTAGTCTAAGAATTGCAGCAATAATAAATATGGTAGACAATGCTATCATGGAAGAAAGGCTGGAACAGTTGCTTGCGCTTTAAGAAGAAAAATTCATTATAGGATATCATCAACAGGTACAAAAAGAAAGGGAAAAATCCTGGCATGATAGGCATATCAAGCAGAAAATATTCAAGAAAGGAGACCTGGTGCTGATGTACGATAACCAGTTCGCAGAGTTCCCAGGAAAATTACAAACACATTGGTTGGGACCATATATTATCAGACACATCTCGGAGGGAGGTGAAATTCAACTTGTGAATTTATACGGTTAGATGATGCCAGGATGAGTAAATGGAAGTATATTGAAGCTATAAAGGGACAATTTTGTCCCTGGAACGTCGCACTAACTATGTGGAAGGGAAAGAGTATTAGTGCTACAAGAAGTTGTAAGAGAGCACGAGACTATAAACTACTCTGCGACAGAAGGGCTTCAATGAAGTGAAATTACTACATTGTTTCAGAAAGATGGCGGAGTTCAATGAAACTGTGACGAGGAAGAAATGACTATGACATGAAGCAAGGTTCATCGAAGTCCACCAGAAATATGACCGTTGGAGGAGTAAAAACTTATTTGACAAGAAATTTTCCGTGGGAAGGAGTGGGGGAAATGCATTTAATGATCATATTTGGGAAAATCTACCACCAAATCCACAATTATGAAGTGAATATGAAGAGGATAATGGAGTTCAAAATTCAAATTGGTTATAAATATTGCATCCCGATCTGCATTCAGACACTTTGCTCGCTAAGAAGTAAATTTGTGATTTTTTGCCTAAGTATGAGCCGAGTCATTCGCTGCATGTCTAGAAAGAGTTTCGAGGAACTTGAACAAGAATTTCTCAAAAGAGGGCTAGGATACATCATGATTGCCAAATCCTGTCACTTGTGACAAGGATGAGGTCACCCAGGAAGAAGTATTCTGTAGGAGAAGTGTAGACAAAGAAGCTGAAGAAGCCTGTTGTAAGACAATCACCAAGAAATAAAATCACTAAGGAACAACGAACTAAGGAGAGAATGAATAAGTAGAAGAAAGAAATGGAAGTTCATGAATCTGACGAAGAAGTTATGTTCGGTGGGCTAGAAGATATTGACGCAGAAGTTGTGAAACTCATTTCCAGGTTGCCACCATATATGCCTCTAAGGAAATCAATTGCAAAAGTGACAAAAGACCCAGACACCGCCAAATTCAAAATATTTACACCATTGCTACCAGAGATCATGCCATTTTACGGATAATTGTTGGCGGAGGAGCCACAATTTCACATTGAGTACTGGGATTTTAATGACTCGAGAAAGTATCCCCAGTTTGAGCCTAGCAGATATTTGTGTTCAGTCTATTATGAACAAACTGAAGTGACAAGGTTCGAGCCACTTAGGTGGGTAGAAGGAATTCAACGAGTGGGGTTGTTGAATATACTTTATGTTCCGCATTTAGGGAACAACAACATCAATACAATTTGTGTGCGCCAGTTTTTGGATTAGTACATGATGGGTGTCTTTGGTTGGGTGAGAGAATCCCCATTGAAGATATGATGATGCAACGGATAACTACACTTCCATGCCAAGGATTGAACCCTGCCGACGAATTTTTCAAGAAACATCAGGGTAAGGAGCTTGCAGATAAGATAATGGAGAAATATAGCCTAGTAAAGAAATCCCAAAGATATGATATCAACTCAATCAATGATCAATAAATGTGTTTTTTCGCATACATCTTCGCTGGAAAGATTATGTGGAAGTGTCGAGAAGAAGAGGTGTCAACACCAGTTGTGTCTTTGGCTGCGTAGTGCAACAAAGGAGTCCAATATAATTGGGTGGGTTATTTGTGTAAGAAGTTTTTGGATGATTTCCAAGAGCCCAGGAGGATGGAAAGTAATTCCACTACGTGTGATTATTTCTCTTGATAACTTTGATGGCATGGAGAGAGCCTGAGGAGCCGCAATTCACGAATGTGGATTCAGACGTCTGTGAAGTTGCGAGATATGCCTCGCTATGGTTTTCTAAGAAATTGACCCGAGCGATAGAGAAAAAGTTATTCTAGGTCTTAATGGAGATGGATTTGCACACGATGGTAAGCTAGAAGCTGAGTTTGTCACCTATTGTGTGTACATCCAATTTTAATATCGCGCGATTGCAGATTTTAAAGCAATTTTTCATCGTGTGTACATCCGCGTGCACAAGGATGATGAAGAGGAATGGAAACCACTGCCATATTTGGTCACAAAGTGCTATGTCCCTATATTAATAGTATAGTCCCTTATTGTTGTTAGTGTAACCCCCTTATTGTTATTATTGTACCCCTGTAACCCCCATATTGTTATTATTGTGCCCTTAAATTATTATTGTTAGGTCGGCCAGGATTACATTGTGGCCCCATGGACTCCTATATATAGAAAGGAGGTTTTTTATTTTGAATCATCCAAGAATTGTTTATTTATGTAATGTATTGGAGGTTTCCCCCTCAAAGTGGCTTATTTATAAGGCATTGATATTTCTTTTCTTCTATTTTTGGAGCTAGTTTCACAACATTTGGTATCAGAGCTTTGGATTCTAGGGTTTCGTTGCTCCAAACAGGTCATCGTGGAATTTTTGCTATAACCTTTTTTATACAGAGGTTTAGAAGCTAAAATTTTTAGGGTGTGAAGCCAAAATCTTGAGGAACATCTTCACAAAATTTCAGAGCTTTTTTCGCAATATTTTTGGAGATATGATCTGTGGAATGTAGGGCTTTTTGTAGGCTCTTGAATTTCACTTAAACAAGTCATCGCGGAATTTTCGCTATAACTTTTTTTATACGAAGGTTCAGAAGCTGAAATTTATAGAGGCGAAGCTGAGATCCTGAGAAACATCGTCACAAAATTTCAGAGCTTGGTTCGCAATATTTTCAGAGATATGATCTGTGGAAGTTAGGTCTTTTTCAAGCTCACTAATTTCATCTCAAAGAAGTGATCGTGGGAAAATCTTCATAACTCTCTCTCTGAGCTTCAGATTGGAATTCTGTAAAAAGTGACTGGAAGTGCACAGACTTTAGTTTCTTGTCTATAAATTTCAAAGGCAAAGGAGCAAACAGTGACATGTTGCAAGTCGTACAAGTTCGCTCTACTGAACCAGTCCATAATTAGGTCATTGTGGGACATTGGACATAACGTTGCCTTGAAGAATCCAAATCAAGTCAGAACTGTGGAATTTGAAAGAAGCTTCAGAGGACTACTACAGGGCCAAATTTCAGATATTAAGGATCTGTAATTATAGAGATAATTCAATTTCAATGTAGAGCTCTGCAAACGCAAGTAAAAGGTGTGTATTTTTTTTCCCGAATTGCATAAGTCTTGTTTGAAGAATCAAGTTGAATTGAGTCCAAGGGCATATTGTAGAATAGATATCAGTATTGGTTTCTAAAATGGCCTCTAAAAAGAATTCAACACCCATTAAGCGTTTATAAGGCTCTACTATGACTCGTGAAGTCGAAGAATGGCAACATGACATATCAAAATTACAAGAGCAAGTGCAAAAAATTTCGCTCTCGCAAAGAGCAACAAAAAATGACATGGAAGTTTTAAAGAAAGGTGTGGAAACTAAGATGGATGGTTTGAAGAAAGACATGGAATCTAAGATAGATGGCATGGAAGCTGGCATGGAATCTAAGATGGATGACATGGAAGCTATGATTGATGAAAAAATGGAAAACATGAAGAATGATCTAAAATTAGACATGGAAGGTTTGACAAAGTTGATACAATAAATGTTTCCTAATGGTGAAAATATAGTAGAGGAAACTCATGATGAGAACAAAATAAATGTTAATCATGATTTCATAAACTCTAATGTTGGCGAGAAGAACCACCATATTCCAAAAATGGATATGAGGAAGTTTGATGCAAAGGATCCCGTAACATGGATACTACAGATGGAGCAATATTTTGATCTCCATAATGTGCTAAACACACAAAAGGTACACATTGCAACTTTACATTTAGAACAAAATACATTTGCATGGTATCGATGGCTTTGCTCCCGTAAATTTTTTTTCACTTGGTCAATTTTTATGGAGGAAATGATAGCACATTATGAGGATACAAAGAGCAACACCTTCTTTAGCCAATTGATAAATCTCAAACAAAAGGGTTTAGTGGGGCAGCACATTGAGGACTTCCAGAAATTGAATATAAGGGTAACTAATATTCCAGAGGAACACAGGATTGATCTCTTCTTAGGTACTCTAAAGGATAACATCCAACATGAAGTTCGTGTTTTGGAACCCGATTCATTGGAGAAGGCATTCAGGTTGGCAAGAAAAGTTGAATGTAAAATTATGGCGACAAGGAAGCCTACCACTCAATTCTATAAAGAAGGAAGTGTTGCTACGCCTAGATTTCCACAACCTACAAGGCTGACACCACAAAAATTGGAAGAAAAAAGAGCAAAAGGGCTTTGCTATAGTTGTGATAGCAAATACACTAAAGGTCATAAGTGTGCTGAGAAGAAATTATTTTACATAGATTGTGAAGAGGAAGAAGAAAATGAACAAGAAGAGGATATACACCAGGAACCAACCATAGAAGAGGAAGAAATGAATCCGACCATATCGTGTAATGCACTGGCAGGAATTACCACTCCTCAAACTCTCAAGATAGAAGGACAAATCAAGAAGAAAAAGGTAATAGTGTTGATTGATTCAGGTAGCACACATAATTTTATTCATTGTAAGGTAGCCAAGGAATTAAATTGTTTCCTATACCCAGCACCAGAATGTCAAGTGATGGTTGCAAATGGAGGAACTATAAATTGCTCTGGAAAATGCCATAATATTAAGCTAACCATGGGGGAATATGTATTTAATAGTCCAATGCTTTCCATTCCTATGGGAGGTGCTGATGTTGTGCTAAGAGTACAATGGTTACAATCTTTGGGGACGGTTGCTTTTAATTTTCAAGAAATTTTCTTCAAATTTTTTTCAGAAGGAAAGGAAGTCGAATTACGGGGTATTGCAGGGAAGCCGGGAAAGATAATAAGCTCTAATTTCATGACAAAGCTTCTAAATAAAGAAAAACAAGGCGTAATTGCACAATTATGCTCACTAAAAGTTCCAACATCAAAATCATCTATTTCTGCAGATCTCCAAAAAGTCTTGGACAATCATTCCAAGGTGTTTGAAACTCCAAAGGACTCCCACCTATTCGTGATCATGATCATGCTATTCATTTGATTCCAGGAAGTGTTCCTCCAAACATCAGGCCTTATAGATATCCTTACTTCCAAAAGAGCGAAATTGAACGTATGATTGCAGAAATGTTAGAGGCGGTATAATTCAACCTAGTCAAAGTTCTTTCTCTGCTCCTGTAGTATTGGTACACAAGAAGGATGGATCATGGCGAATGTGTCCGGATTATAGGGAGCTCAATAAGCTCACCATTAAAGACAAATTTCCCATTCCTGTGATTGATGAATTATTGATGAATTACATGGAGCAATTTATTTTACCAAGTTGGATCTTCATTCAGGATATCATCAAATTAGAATGAAGACTGAAGATATTCCAAAAACAACATTTCGAACTCATGAGGGTCATTATGAATTTTTGGTCATGCCTTTTGGCCTCACCAATGCACCTTCTACATTTCAAGGGTTGATGAATTCCATTTCCAAACCCTTCCTTAGAAAATTTGTGCTAGTATTTTTTGATGATATACTAATCTACAGCAGGTCTTGGAAGGATCATGTTGAACATGTTGACAGGGTGCTCAAACTATTGCAGGAGAAACAATTATATGCAAAACATCCAAATGTTTCTTTGGAGTACAAGAGGTGGAATATCTGGGTCATATTGTATCTCACGAGGGTGTTAAGGTAGACCCTAACAAAATTAAAGCCATTAAGGAATGGAAAGTCCCCACAACCATAAAGCAGTTGAGAGGATTTCTCGGGTTAACAGGGTATTATTGCAAGTTTTTTAATAATTGTGGGAGAATAGCAGCACCTCTAACAACATTATTGAAGAAAGATGCATTTTCATGGACTCCTGAGGCAACTAAGGCCTTTGAACATCTTAAAGAGGAAATGTGCCTAGCACTAGTCTTAGCTACGCCAGACTTCACAAAAACCTTTATTGTGGAATGTGATGCCTCAGGAAATGGAATTGGTGTTGTTTTACTGCAAGAAGGAAGACCCATTGCTTTTGAAAGTCATCCAATTAAAGGAAAGTATTTACAGAAACCTATTTATGAGAAGGAAATGTTATCAATACTGCATGCACTAAAGAAATGGCGAACTTACCTAATGGGAAGACACTTCAAGGTAAAAACTGATCACGATAGTCTTAAACACTTTTTGGAACAAAGACTATCTTTAGAAGAAAATCAAAAATAGGTCACAAAGATGTTGGGTTATGACTTTGAAATAATCTACAAAAAAGGGAAGCTAAATGTTGTTGCAGATGCACTCTCAAGAAATAATGAAGAGGTGGAAGCATTCCTTTGTGCCATTTCTATTATTGAACCAGATTGGATAACTGAAGCAAGAGATGAATGGAAGAAGGACGAAGAAGTGTGGACACTCATTCAAAAGTTGCAACAAGATCCTAGTACATCTGATACATTTAGTTGGAAAAATGATTCCTTATGGTACAAAGATCACTTATATATTTGTAAGAATTCCCAATTGAAACAAAAGTTTATTTTGGAATTGCAAACTTCTCCTTTAGGAGGACACTCAGGATTTTTAAAAAATTACCACAGAGTGAAGAAAGAATTTTTTTGGGATGGAATTAAATCTGATATTCAAAATTTTGTGGCGGAATGTTTGGTTTTCCAGCAGAATAAATTTGAGACATTAAAGACCCCGCGTCTTCTACAACCTTTATCCATTCCAAGTCAATGTTGGGAGGAGATTTCAATGGATTTTTTCTTAGGTTTACCTAAGTCTGAAGGAAAGAGTGTCATCATGGTGGTAGTTGATAGACTTACCAAGTATGCACACTTTTGTGCATTATCTCATCCATTTAAAGCAAGTATAGTTGCTACTACATTTATGGACACAATTCAAAAGCTACATGGCAACCCAAGGGTTATTGTGAGCGACAGAGATCCCATTTTTACTGGAAATTTTTGGACAAAGTTATTTTCTTGTTTGGGTACTCAATTAGCTCATAGCTCATCTTATCATCCTCAATCTGATGGTCAAACTGAGATAGTAAATAAATGTTTGGAAATATATCTTCGTTGTTTTGTATCTGATAAACAAACACAATGGGTCAAGTGGTTACCTCTTGCTGAATGGTGGTATAACACTTCCTTCCATACTGCAGCAAAAATGACCCCATTTTTGGCACTTTATGGATATCATCCACCATCCATCACATCATCTTTAAGGGAAAATTCGAAGGTTCAAGCAGTGGAAGATCACATCGAGCATCAGCAAGAAGTTCTCCAACTCTTAAAGGATAACCTGAATTTGGCACAAAATCGAATGAAAGAACAGGCAGATCAACATCGCAGCGAGAGAAGCTTGATGTAGGAGATTGGGTATTTTTACGGCTACAACCATATAAACAAATGTCCCTCAAGCAAGCTAAGAAGGATAATAAATTATCGCCAAAGTACTATGGTCCTTACAAGGTGTTGCAAAAGATTGGTACTATGGCATACAAATTGGAGCTTCCTGCTTCTTCGCGAGTACATCCAGTTTTCCATGTTTCATGCTTCAAGAAGGTTATAGGTGAAAATCTTCCAGTTCAAACAGTATTGCCAGAACTTGATGGGGAAGGGAAAATCATATTGGAACCTGAAGCAGTCATGGAAAAAAGAACTCGACAACTACGGAATCGATCAATTTCAGAGTATCTCATCAAGTGGAAGAACTTACCCACTTAAGATTCTACATGGGAGGATGAGAATTTTATACAGAAGCACCCAGAGCTACTCAAGCATTGAGGACAACACTTTTTTGAAGGAGAGGGGCATGTTAGGTCCCTATATTACTAGTATAGTCCCTTATTGTTGTTAGTGTAACCTCATTGTTATTATTGTACCCCTGTAACCCCCCATTTTGTTATTATTGTGCCCTTAAATTATTATTGTTAGGTCGGCTAGGATTACATTGTGGCCCCATGGAATCCTATATATAGAAAGGAGGTTTTTTAATTTGAATCATCCAAGAATTTTTTATTTATATAATGTATTAGAGGTTTCCCCCTCGAAGTGGCTTATTTCTAAGGCGTTGATATCTTTTTTCTTCTATTTTTGGAGTTGGTTTCACAACACAAAGGAGGATCTTGCATAGATTCTACAAATATGGTTGAGTCATTGGTTGACTCCCTCATATTCAGAATAGGCAGGAACTAGTGAGCTAGATACCATTACGAATAAATTCACAGGGAAAGGAAAGTACACGTAAAAATAAACTACAAAATAAACATAGAAAGAAAATGAGAAGGAAACAAAAACAGAGACCGAGCATGATGGAGAAGAAACTGGAGTATAGACCGCAGTGGTCTCAAAGTATAGACCGCAGTGGTCTCAAAGTATGACATGTCACTGAGGACATCTGGGGTGACATAGAATATCAGTACAAGGTATTTTTGATGGAGGTCCAACATGGCCTCAATGATTTAGAGGTACAAGCGAGTGCAGTCCAAGCGAGCGTGACTCAAGTGAGTGCGACCCCAACGAAGAAAATAGTGCAGCTAGTACAGCAGATGGCGATAACAATAGAATTCCGTGATTTGCAGGTACCCAAAGGGGCATTACATTTTGAGATGTTGAATATCGCAAGCAAACACAACACTAGCAAAAAATTAGTTTAAATATCGTTGCACTGACCATCTAGGCGCTGCATGATTTTCATTAGGGATTTACGGAGGAATTGCAGGTGCACAAGAAGCGGGCCTTGCTAGTCTTCAAGGAATTAAAAAAAGAAAAAAAATGCATGTTTTATGACATGCAAAAGGCGATGAAGGACTGCGATGAGGAAATGACACGCAAACAACAGCTGGAGGAGAATATTACAAAATCTTGCAGTGAGATGCCCGACCCCCAGATCCAAGTCAAGGCAGCGCCATAGGAAAATATTGAGAATCTCACCACTATTGTTAAAGAGTCCAAGAATGAGATGGAAAAGGTCAAGTTATAAATGTAAATGCAGATTCATGGGCTATAGATGAAGCTGCAGCCAGCTACACCACCATATGTGCGGAACAATGCGAAGTAGATATGAAGGTTGCATTAGAAGGCATCACAACCACAGTCAAAGCCTATGGATAGATATTTGAAGACACTATGGAGATTAGGAGCTTGTTGTAGGAGCATCCCAATCTAAAGTAGATAGAAGATGAGATTCTGGCAAAGCAAAAATAATTTGATGAAATCAAAGTCACAGCATAGACCTTAGCACCTGCACAATGATTTTCTCACCTACAAGAAGGGAATTATCTACAAAGTCAGATCGACGAGCTGCAGAGAAAGGAATAGATCATCACAACGTGAACCCAGCCGTGGAAGGATGAGGCCATGTAGTTATCACAGAATGTAGATACCAAGCTTAAGGAAATAAGGCAGAAGAAGAAAAATGTGCTTCAAAAGACCGCGGGGCCTACTACAGAGAAGTTGTTGGAAGCGGTGTGCAAGATGCAGATGCAATTTACAACAATGATTCAGTCTTTGTAGGATGCATACAATAGCGTAAAAGAAAAGACACTGGCTGCACCAGTTGAGTGACTTAGGACGAGTCACATGTGAGTGTCAGGGGGCTATTGGGTAGGGCCTAACTTGGTTCAATTTTGAGTAAAATACTCCATATTTTGAGGAAATGGAGTGCACGATATAGCAAGAAGAAGTCAATTGCGTGGAGTTTAAGAGGATTTTAAGAGCTTTGTGAGGAGTTATACGAGCCTTAGGGGCTTTGCGGCGGGTAAATTCCCCTCTTTTTGTAAAGGGATCAAGTTGTTTTTGATATTTTGAGCTCCACCCATGGTTTTCGGACCATGGTATTGTAAAAAAGAATTATATATAAGGAGATGTCTTAGGGAGTCAAGTCATAGATGATTAGTGGTGTAATGAAATGAGCATGAAACAAGTATGAATTATTTCTATATTTCTGTGTTTTGGAAAAAAGGAAGGCTTCGCAGCTGTGTGCGCAGAGGCCTTAGAAAGTCTGCATATGTGTGCGCAGACCCCTGCAGCGAAGTGCGCAGGGAAAGAAGGGTTGTAACTGAAGGACCTTGATTAATAAAATAAGGATTTGAAGGAAGTTATGTGTATTCATTAAGTATATTTAAGCTATCTATTTATGTGAATTATCTATGCAGGATTAGGTTTTTCTGTATATTTACTCTGTGAATGTATTGTGAAGGCTTAAATTTTGTTTTATATGATTAACATTTCATGTTAGAGTATAAAGACATAGTGCTCAAGTTGATTAAGTGAGTAATTGAATAACATTTGTCATATAAATTTAATGGTTCAACGAAGCTCAGATTGATCTGTAAGTAGAGATAAGCCTTCAACATTCCATAGTCCCTTTGGATGCAGAAAAGTGGTTCTAGCATCCATCAATATTGCCTCGAGTGAGACTTCGGTCTGCGCAGAAGATCATTGCTGAAAGGTCCGATTATAGAGGGTTTTGTTGGTAGCGCAACTACTCTGAACCTGGGTCTAGACCCCCTTAAGAAAACAATAGGACCATTAGCATGTTCTTTGTGTAACCAGATCTCATCTCATCAATTCCACTTATATAAAAGTGAGAAATATAATGAGATAGTGCTTACTGCACACATAGTTCCGATCCCTCTTAAGTTTTTACAAGCTTGTTGGAGCGGTGTCCCCTGAGGCACAAATTCCAAAGACACTTTTTGTATTTTTGTATGTGCCGTTGCGTGAAGAAAGTCAAGGAATTGGGCTTAAATGTAAACTGTGGGCCTCAAACCATGGTTTGAGACGATAGTAGCTGCGCGCTAGGTGTATTATAAATAGATAGAGTATGTCTAAGCTAAGTAGTGATACATGTGATATGAGATATCAATGTTATGATATTTTATGCATATGTAAGGATTTTGGGTTGGGTTGAAGGGCTCCTATTGGCTGTGTGCGAGGAGACCTAATCCTAGCTGTGTGCAGACTCTATTGGCTGTGTGCACAGAAGGGTTTGTAAGGGTTTTGTAAGGGTTTTGGAAAGACAGTTGATGTATTGATATATATGAAAGATAATAGAAAGAACAGTTTTGGCGAGCTCTCTGTGTTATGCGTCTATACTGCTTAATGTTTTTCTCTGATGAGATCGCATTGTCTGTTTAATTATTAATGATTGTGTGAAGTTATCTGATATGATTATGCATGATTATTGGTGATTAAGAGACCTGTTAAGTGTTTACCTTGATTAAGATCTAGATCTCGTTTTGATCTGTTACCTGAGCTAAAGAAAACAATATTTCTATGTTATTCTGTTGATAATTGCACATTCTCTGTAATTATGTTATAACCTATTGTGCACATATGTATAAGTTCACTTAGGGTTTTGCTGAGGACCACTTCATTAAATTCTCTCTTAGGGTATGGAAACTTGGTTCCAACACCCCCCATACTGCTTCGGGTGAGACTTTGGTCTGCGCAAGCAGATCATTGCCGAAAGGGCCAGTAGTTGGAGGGTTTGTTGGTTTATCCATAAACTCCAAACCTGGGTCAAGACCCCTCAAGCCAACAAATGGTTCCGTTGTTAGGACCGGGATCATCATTTTGAGCGAGATTTGATGTTGTGCCATCCGTCGCGCAATGAATTATAAGATTGGATGGATAGAAAGATCCTTGAATTTTCACTGTAAGAGAATAGAAGCACTAAATTAAACGAATAGTGGGTACATAAGCATATTTATACAAAAGTGCATGAAATTTTCTTTTGTTCCTTTGCGCACGAACTACAGGAGTGGTTGTTGCAATTAGATGAATTCCATCACTGCATAAAAGACGACATAGTCACTGAGTGGACTCCTGAATTGATCCAGAAAGTAGAGAAGTTTGATAATAAGATCACTCGTGCTGTAGATCACTGGGTCGATCACCTCTTGGGAGGATTTGTGACTGAATTTTTTGTTGACTAGTTTGTGTCATATTCTAAAGTAGAAAGAAGGTTTTCAAAAAGCCCTAGAGGTAAGTTCTTGCGCTCATTGAAATTATTCCTAAAAATGATATTGTGTGAATGGGGTTGTCTATGCAAACATACTACTTGAATGCATGCATTAAAGAGGTTTAGTTACTCGCAGTGGAAGAATTTACCACGAAGACTCTGAAAAATTCTTTTATAGCCTTCTGAGCTCACATCACAGATCACCTAACCCACCGCACAGTCCATCTCCACCTCCACCTCTGCTTCCCCCTGAAGTAGATATGGTTGCATCCATGAAGTTACCCAATTTTAGAGGCATTGGAAATGAGGATTTTGATCACTTTTGGTTTGTGACTAAGGCCGTATGGTAGGCTAAACAAGTAAAAAATATTGATATCAGAAAATCACAGTTGGCTACTGCATTTCAAGATCGCGCACTAGACTGGTACATTAGGTATGTGCAAGCAAACCGTAATGCTACCCTGGAAGAAATTAAAGTAGCCCTAAAAGAGTAGTTTAAGAAACCTAAGTCATACGCACAGATGGTGACATAAATGAAGGATATTTTTCAAGAACATAATGAATCTGTATGGGAGGCCGATAAAAGGTTAAAACGCACCATCAGAGATGGTGGATTTTTTATTGATGATACTCAACATAAAGAATGGTTCATTGCTATGTTGCTCTCACATCTGCGCTAGCCATTAGGTTAGCAAAATATTGCCACACAAACTGAGTCTGTAGAAGTTGCAATGAAATTGGAGGCTACCCCAACACCTATTATGCTGGGAACTCAACAGATTCAGAGTTAGTTGGAAGTAATGCATCTGAAAATTCAAAGTCTATGCAAGGACATAGGCAAGGAGGTCTGTGTAGAGGTGTGGTGTATCAAATGCAAAGATTATGGGAATCATAAATACCAGTGTCCTGTTTTTTACAACTATCTGAATGTTGGAGGTCCTATTCCATTGAAGAATCCAGTATGGTGCACTATATGTAAAATTGTTGGACTACATGGCACAGAGTCTTTCCCAAGGATTGGAAAATATCAACCTCATATGAAGCGACTATTTTTCAAGTTTTGTTCGTCATTAGGGCATAATGAGAAAAATTTCCGTACCTATGATATGATGTTGGATAAAGTAGAGATATATAGAATTCAGGTTGAGCCTACATCACCAGCATCCCCTTCTGGGCGCGAAGGTTTCCAAGGCAGAGGAAGAGGCCGAGGAGGTTGATTAGCTGGTCAAAGAAGAGGAAAAGAGTTTTGCTATAAGTGTGGTGATGCTGGTCATTATGCGTGCAACTGTCCTAATCTAGCGTGATAGTCCTACAGGTAATGTAGAAAATTTGATCATGTTATATAAGATTGTCCTGTCTTGATTGCTAAAATGTAGGAAAAGAAGACACTGATGCAAAATCTTCAGATGGTTTGCGCAGAAACTCATGAATAAGACCCTTGTGTAAATGTAGTTACCAGGAGTGGTGTAGCTACCAATGAATATAAAGGAAAGAACCTGCTACTGATGTATGGATCCGAAATGCACCTGAAAACAGAGAAGGCTTTAACCTTCGACTCGCAAAAAAACCTTTATTGAAGCAAGGAAAGAATTTGCAGAAGGAGGTACTTAAATAAGTGGTAGAACACTACTAGAAGCAGGAGGAGAAGAGGAAATTAAGCCATTTGTAAAAGCATGCATAAAGTTGCTGCACAACAAGAAGGCTGTTGAAAATTTGCAGTCATTGATAGATAATTGCATAGAAAAAGAATAGCCCATGGTAGAAAAACGAGCAGTCAACAAGATTTACAAGAACAAGAAGAGAATGGGTAGAGAGATGCATATGACTGTGAAAATTGGTGCTTATGAAATTGACCAAGTTATTTTAGATATGGGATCAGATGCTAATGTTCTACCTAAACAAACTTGGTAGTGCATGGGAGAGCCAAAGCTAGAATGGTCTACTATCCAAATGCGCATGGCCAATCAACAGAAGATCATTCCTTTGGGAAGGTTGTGAAGAGTTGTGGTAAATATAGAAGGTGTTAAGGTGTTGGCAGACTTTGAAGTCATACAAATTTTAGATGATACTAATCCCTATCCTGTGCTGCTAGGATTGGATTGGGCCATTGACATGGATGGTGTTATCAACCTGAAGAGAATAATAATGGAATATGAGATTCATGGAGTTAGGGCAATAATTCCTCTAGATCCTGCAGAAGGCCAAAAGTATACTAAACCAGTGCGTGCTGAAGACGAGATCGATCAAATCTATAAGCTAACTTTGTTTGAGGAATATTGGATTAATCCTAAAACATATGGGAATCTTAAATGGGAGAAGGATAGTTCTTGATTTTCAGACTCTGATGAAGAACTAGAGAATTTGCAGAACTGACTGCTTGAGGTGTCTTTTCTGCACTGTAATCGCGTCACCTGATCTCTGTGTTGCATAACATATGAGGTACGTGATTTACCACACTATGATGGCTCAAATTATGTAAATATGTTCATCTGAGATATTTTAAGCTCTGTGCCTAAAGAACATATATTCCATGTTTGGGATCTTCGCTTGCGCGATACTCCCACCAGATGGCGGGAAACACGTAAGGATAATATGGGAAATTGGGAGGAATGTGCGCGCATGATGAGGTTGTGGTTTGAATGTACAATTATTAAATTGGAAGCTTTCTATTTTGGAAAATAGGATTCACACAGACATTTGGCAAAGTGGAATCAGGTATGGGGTGTAGAACCAAGACCGGAATGGGTTCATATGTTTATTCACACACTGGTAAAAGTGCCTATAGAATGGTACTTGGAGATGGAGATGCACAGAGGCACTAAAGAGTGGTCTTTTTTGATAGAAAATTTTATTCTTACCTTTATCTTTGAAATTGGGTTTGAAAAAATTGGTCAAGCTCTAAATAATATTCAAGAAGTAATCTTTGATTCCACTAAGCATGTGACTGAGTATCCGCCAATAGCTTGGGATGCGTAGATGAATTCCATTGTGAATTGCAGAAACCTGACAGTAGAAGAAAATGATGAGGATCTAAGAAATATCATGATTCCTAAATTTGAAGAGTAGTGCGCAGTGGCTGGGCCCTCAATCACCTCGATGGATGTGACAAAGTCGTTGAAATTAAGACAGGTTAATATTGGAACTAAAGAACAACCTAAGTTAGCAAATATTGGTGACTACTGGGATGATGATATAGTAGGCAAGGTTGCTGAGTTGCTGACAGAATATTAGGATCTGTTCCCTACGAATTTTTTAGAATTGAAGGGAATCATTGGGGACCTGGGAGTGATGAAAATCACATTGAAGCCAGATGTGCGCCCTATAAAACAATGTCCATATAGGCTGAACCCCAGATATAAGCAGAAAGTGAAAGAAGAGTTGGAAAAAATGGTGGCAGCAGGCATCATTGAGCCTACGGAAGAATCTGACTGGCTAAGTCCAACGGTTGTGCAAGATAAGAAGAACAAGGGAGAAATCAGAATCTATGTTGATCTACGCAAAATAAATGATGCTTGTGTGCATTATCCATTTCCAACTCCATTCTCAAACGAAATTGTTGATAATGTTGGAGGTCAAGAAGCATATTCTTTTACAGATGGGTTTTCAGGATATCATCAGATCCAGATTACGCCAGAGGATAGGAGTAAGACAAATTTTGCTACTGAATGGGGATCCTTCCAATATACAGTTATGCCATTTGCATTGAAGAATTCTCCTACCATTTTCTCATGCGTGGTAGTTTCTGCTTTCAAATAATTTATACACAAGTTTTTGGAGGTATATTTTGATGATTGGATTGTCTTTGGGTTGTTAAAGAGGCACGTGTCCAATCTATGCTTAATGCTGGATACCTGTAGGAAGTATCAGATCTCATTGAATATGAAGAAGTGTATTCTCTGTGTAAATTTTGGAATACTGCTGGGACACATTTTCTACTAGCAGGGATTAATGGTGGATCCTGCCAAGATTGCTGTCATAGTAAATTTGGAAGTACCTGAGAATATTAAGTAGTTGCATTCAATATTGGAGAATATGGTACTATAGAAAGTTTATTCAGGGGTATGTGATGATAATTGTGCCCATAGAGAAGTTGTTAAAGAAGGATGCAACGTTCTGCTGGGATGGGGACTACTAAAAGATTTTTGAGATGCTTAAGAAAAATATGGTCACTGTGCCCATCCTGGTCTTCCCAAATTGGTCCAAGGCATTTCAAGTAGATGTGGATGCCTCCTGTATTGCACTCAGAGCTGTGCTAACATAGCCAGGGAAGGAGAAATTGATCATCCTATTGTGTATGCCAACCGAAAACTATCAAGCACAGAGAAGAATTACTCAACCAAGAAAAGGGAAGGGCACGCATTGGTATATGCGTTGCAGAAATTCTGCCAATATCTATTGCGATGTAACTTTAAAATGTTCACTGATAATTTTGGTTTGAAGTACTTGGTGAACAAGCCTGTGCCGGGGGGGGGGGGGAGATCTGCAGGTGGTTGCTATTATTCCATGAATATGATTTTGAAATTATGGTGAAGCAATGACGCTTGAATGCTGGGCCAGACCATCTGTCGTGCATTGAAATAGGGGAAGAGCCCACAAATATAGATGATGGATTGCCAGATGTGCAATTGTTTGCGATAAAAGTGGTTGATGAGAATTTCCTTGATATCATTTAGCTTTTGACTATTGGTCGCGCACCTAAAGAGTATACCATTCAGCAGAAGAAAGAACTTGTGGCGCGCGCGACAGACTTCACCATTATTGCTAGATAATTGTACAAATTAGGTGGAGATGTTGTCCTGCGAAGGCATGTGTTGGAGTATGAAAGGCATGCAATTCTTAATGAAGCTCCTAGAGGAGCTGTCGGTGGTCATTTTGCAGGTAAGGCCACTGCACAGAAGATCTTGCGAGCTTGGTTGTGGTGGCCCACGCTGCACAATGATGCCTATGTGCACTATCACACATGTGATGTTTGTCAAAGGACGGGGAAACCTTTGTGCAAGGACGAGATGCCCTTGAATCTGCAGATGGCGCTAAAATCTTTTGAGAAGTGGGCTATTGATTTTGTGGGACCTAATAATCCTCCAGGAAGAAAGAGTGGTGCCCGCTACATCATCACTGCGACAAATTATGTAACCAGATGGGTTGAAGCCAAACCAGTGAAGGATTGTACTGTTGACATTGTTGCACAATTTATTTTTGAAAATATAGTGAATCAGTTTGGTTGTCCTAATATTCTGATCAGCAAGTAGGTTACGCATTTGGTAAATGACACTATCGAAGCCTTTACTGAAAAATTCAAGATGCATCATCAAAAGAGCTCTCCTTATCATCCTCAAGCAAATGGCACAGTTGAAGATTTCAATAAGGTCTTGGAGACCGTGCTCACTAAGGTATGAAATGATAACAAAAATGATTGGGATGAGCAAGTGCCTATATTTCTCTTAGCCTATAGGACCACTTGCAAAAATTTGAATGCGAGGACACCTTTCAAGATGGTATATGGGCAAGAGGCTGTGTTTTCCATGGAGTTAATTTTTCCTAGCCTACGCATTGCAGCATTTACCAATATGGCTGAAGAACATGCTCTAGAGGACCGGTTGTCACTGTTGGTTTCTCTAGAAGAATACCGGTTTATTGAAAATTATCACTAGCAGGTTAAAAATGTGCGTGAAAAAGCCTAGCATGACAGACATATCAGCTAGAAGGTGTTCAAGGAGGATGATTTGGTCTTACTATATGACAACAAGTTTTCACGCCACCCAGGAAAATTTAAGATGCATTGGCTAGGGCCCTATGTGGTTAAGGAAATCACCGATGGAGGAGGAGTGTGCCTGGCCACGTTGAGCGGTGAATACCTTCCAGGATAGGTCAATGGAAGTCATATGAAGCCATACATGGATGACCCTATGCCTACCAAATGACTATATGTCTGGAGTATCAAACCTGAATAGAGGAGATGGCGAATACACAATAAAGTGTGACATGCGTGCTGTATCTGCGCCAGGAGATTGACTAGCGTGCAGAAGTGTCAAAAACTTGTCGTTGGAATAGTAAAGCTGGATAGCACAAATTTATTACCATTTTTAGGAGCGTCCAAGATGCATTTAATGAAGGGGTTTTTCTAGATTTGGGACCATATTTCTAGTAATGGAGCCTCATTAATGCACAAGGAGCCATTGCAGATGCGCCACAAGTATAAATATGGCCTATGGGGTCACGATAGTTCCCTTTGTGTTCTAAGTAATTTTTATGCTTTGAGATCTATGTTTTCCATTACATTGGCTGCATCTATGTCGGGTTTGGATCTCGTGTTTGAGGGCGTTTTGCGCCGATTTGGGCTAGGGTACATAATTCAGGACAAGATGACAACCACAAGACCAGGTGATGACCCTGCTACACTAGAAATTCCCATTGTAGAAACACCTGCTCCATAAAAAATGAAGAAGGTCCAAACCTCTGACACGTGCAGATCTCCCAGACAAAATGCCCCAGATCACGCCATTCAGCGGGAGAGAAACTAAAGAGTCCCATGGCATAAGTTCCAAAGACTATTGAGGAAGGGGACAAAGAATTTGTTGAAGTATCCCTATTCTCATGGCTGCCAAGTTATATTGCACCGCACAAGCCTATTGTCAAAGCACCGAAGGACTTGGATAAGATGTGTGCAGGTATCCAAGTGCCTTTGATCCTGGAGAATGTCCCAATGGAAGGGGACATGCTTGCGAAAATACGACAACTACGGTTTGATGACTGGGACATCACGGATGGAAATTTTTTTCTGAAGCTCGCGCTAGAGCTCTATTTAGATAAAATTACCTATGAAGGATGCATGGTGTTCCTTGAGCCAAAGAGGGGAATGTTAGGTCTGTACAAGGAAGACCTGCTTAATTTGCTGCAAATTCCTCATTTTGGGCGCAACCCCATAATGATATATGCATCCGACAATTGTTGGAGTTGGTCCATGATGATGTGCTCTGGTTGGGAGAGCACATCCCAATTGATGCAGAGTTAATTCATCTAATAATAGGTCTCTCAAATAGGGGGGCTGACCCTATTGAAGACTTTGGAGGCAAAGCACAGGATAAAGTGGTGGCGGATCAGATTAAGAAGAAATACGATGTCACTCGCAAATCCTAGGGGTTTGTTGTGGAGGAGATTAACGACCCCATTGTCCATTTTGGCATGCTCATATTGGCCTACAAGATGATGTCTACACTACAAGGAAAAGACCCTCTAGCGGAGGTTATAAAGGAGGTTTTTAGTGTTATAAAATTGGCCAAAATTGTCAAAAAAACATATGCTACCACATCCGTTTCTAGTAAAGGAGGTTTTGGAGGAGATTTTAACGGAAATTGAACACAACTAAAATAAAATGGGTGGCCGGAGGTTATTACAGATGTTTTTTCATCGGTGCTCTTATCAGGTTTTTATACACCGGTGCGTATCGGTAGACAGCGCACCGGGGTGGTCGAAGGAGAATGCACCAGGCCGTTAAGGAAAACAACAGCACTGGGCCTAGTGTTGGTGATACAATGCACGAGGCCATTCTAATTGGTCTTGGGATTTGAGCGGTGCCGATAGGTCGTATAAGCACACCAGTGCGTGTATCTTTATGAGGCACCGGTGCTTCGTATCACAGAAAGGAACCAACATTTATAATTGGTATCGGTATTCATGCAGTGCACATGGCATCTACAGATGCACCAGTGCTTATAGATACATAAATTCCCCGGTGCGCAGTATCACACAAACACACCGATATTTATAACTGGAATCGGTATTAGTGCAGTGCCCATAGAATCATAAACGCACTAGTGCGTATAGACACATAAACGCACCAATTTGCATTTTGTTTTTTTTAGAAACATCCACCTCTGATAGTCCAATTATTGTGATTGTTTTAAATTCATTATTCATCAAAAGTCGACACATCTTATAACAATATTCATATTAATTACATTTTTATTAATGCATTTGAATGTGCTGTTTGGATTAATTTGTTATATCATATCAGAATTATTGTGGTTTTTTAAAACTCATTATTCATCAAAAGTCGACACATATATATAATCTTATAACAATATTTATATGAATTAAATTTTTATTAGTGAATTTGAGAATGATAATGGAGAACGCAATAGAGACAATGGAGAACGCAATAGAATAAATTAAAACATATTTTATGATTATATATATATATATATATATCTAAGACAGTCTTTATCATACAAAATGGGACAATTATTCGTATCCCTTTGTCTTTCAATTGGGACACTATGTCCATTACATTAAACAAAATGTATGATTTCACAGACATATTTCAAAAAATAAAACGCCTTGCTTTGATATCCAAATTACATAGTGATCATCATTCTTCTCTTGAACTGCTGTCACTGCTAGAGCTACTTCCATGACTTGGGTTATTTTTAGGAATGTTGTGTTCACGTCATTTATTTTTTTCTTCTTCTTCACTTTCCATCTACAAACATAAAAATAAACTGAAATGAGTGTATATACATTGGTGAGAATAATGAAAATTCCAATATTAAATAATATACATCAATGTAAATCGAAAAGAAAAATGACGTACCATAGCAAAAATTGACTCATAAACTATACACATTCTTTCAAAACCATGTACCATGCTATCTTTCAAAATTTCATCTATTGGCGCAGTTCCATACTTTGTTTCCTGCAAGTTTTATACCCCATAAAAAATCATATATTTAATATAAAAGATGTTTTTGTTCTATTAATTATAGACAGAGCTAATTAAAACAAGATCGATATATGCTTACAAATTCCACAATTAAATTATGATATGCCAACATATACTCACAACCCATATTTAACCCAATTTCAATCAATTCGTCTGATGGTTCTTCTTTGTATGTTAGCACCTGTTTGAAGACATTCAATGATGATTTTTGTAAAACAACTTAAAAAATACAAAAATGAAATCTAGTTAAGTTGTGATAAGGAAGTAACAATTACTCACAAAATTAGAGATCAACCATTTTATTCCTTGTCGTCCTGTTTTATGTGCTGAATGGGTTCCATTTTATTTTCTTTTCTGCAAGAAAATTCTTGAAAATTAATATTTAATGCTAAATTGTTTATTTATTGTACCTAATGATCGAAAAATTCAATGATTACATATTACATTTGAAGCACGTTGTTGTATTCGTTCCACTAGATCCCTCAAAATTTTGTAAAAGTTTTTCCCCCTTTCGTTAACTTCCAACACCGCTCCAGATGAGCCAAGGAGCAATTCATTTTCATTTGCATGTTCTATTTTTTTTCTTTCTTAGAACAACATTCCTTTTCTGAGTTGTTGGTCCATGTAGAACATTAAACAGATGTGAATTAGTAGAATTTTTGACACATGTTATCTAATAATTTTAAGTATATTATTAATGATAATTAAAAAAAGAAACTCATATTGGATCGATAGTATTGTTTCATTCACCTGATTCATCTTTTTGCAATTTTTCCATTAAACTTTTTCACTCTTCTGGTCGTAGATTAGAAATAATCATATCAAGCGTCATCATTTTGTGGCTTTGCATGATACACAATAAACAATACATATTAGTTAAAGTTGCATATAGTTCAAAATAATATTTTTTATAAAGAGTTTACAAAGAACTTTCTTTTTTTGCTTTTCTTGATGTGTTAACAATATTTTTGTTACTTGATATCTTGCCAGTGATTTCTTTATCAATCTGAAACTTGTAGCATATCATTCATTAATATATTTATAAATAAATTCTCAACTTTTCAGGTAGAAAATAAATCTCGAGACACCGGTGTGCCTTTCATGAAATCTGCACCGCCGCTGGTGCGTGGATATATTAAAAACGCACCGCAAAACAGTATAATGCATCGTACGGTGTGTTTGGTATTATAAACGCACTGCAAAAACAATGTAATAGACCTAACGGTGCGTGGGGTATTATAAACGCACCGCAAAAACGGTGTAATACACCGTACGGTGCTTTCCTAGTTAAAGAGAGTACCGGTGCCCTATTTTTGATTTAGCGCACGGATTTAAAAAAATGTCTTCAAATTTTTACGACACAGAACTTGCGCGGTGCACTGTAATAATACATAACACTGGTGCGGTGGCGTACGCAGGGCGCACCGATAAAGAAAAATTCGTTTTTTCAAAAATTCACGCAATGGTCGAATGAATTGGGATCCGACTATGCAAGTCGTCTCGTGGGTTGGACGTCAATCTAAAATGAAAAACCCTAATTCTGAAAACACAGAAACAGGGAGAAGAAAGGGAAAAAACAAAAAAATGAAGGGTTCAGTGTAAAAATGGATAAATCTGCAGGAAAAATAAAAAACTGCAGAAAAAAAGTAAAAAAAAGAATTAAATTTAATCACGAAATGGTTTGAAATTCTATGATAAAGGGCTTGAATCACCAGAGTTTTGGTTTTTGATTGTCTGAATACTTCTGTTCAAACGTATTTCGCCATCCACAATGCCCTCGTGCTCTCTTGCTCCAGGTCTGTCTCCTGCAAAAATCTGACTGAATTTTTTTAGCAAAAATAGTGAAATAATGAAAAGTGTTTAGTATTTAAAGAATTATTTTATCAAATTAGATTTTCGAAAATATTTTGCTGCCCATTTTTCAAATTGCCGCTTTTTTCTAACTTAAACAAAATAGAGTTGCATTTTTTTATTTGCGTTTATTCGTTTCCGGTGTGCGGAAATGTGACGCGCCAGTGCGTTGTATTAATACAATGCACTGGGGCCTGTTAGGATGATATGCGCACTGGACATTTTAAAGTTTTTTGTTTGTATGTAAGATCATAATAAAATAATGATAATTATAAAGTACATGAATTTATTTTCATTATTTTCTAAACTTTATATATGTAAGATCATAATAAAATAATGATAATTATAAAGTATATGAATTTATTTTCATTATTTTCGAAACTTTATGTTACAAAAATTCGTATTATTCTAGATTTGTTATTTTACAATTATTTGCAAATTTACAAATTTAAATATTTTAATAAAATCAATTCACATTAATACAATTAAAATTTTCACATTAATACAATTAAAATTTTACAAATTAAAATTTTACATATAATTACATTAATTAAAATTACAATTACAATTAGAATTAAAATTACAATTACAATTACAATTTTACATTAATTTCACATACATGAATTATGATTAGAATTAGAATTAGAATTTTAATTTTACATACAATTACATTTAGAATTTTACATATAATTACATTTACAATTACAATTACAATTTTACATATAATTACATTTACAATTACAATTACAATTTTACAAATATTTTACAGGGAATTCAATTAAAATTACAGTTACAAATACAATTACATTTACAATTTTACATAGAATTACATTTACAATTACAATTTTACAAATATTTTACGTACAATTCAATTAAAATTTGTGAAATTTACATACAATTAGAATTACATTTACAATTTTACAATTTTTCATATATACAATTACAATCATTTCACAATAAATTAAATATTACAATTACAATTAAAATTTTACATTAATAAATATTTTACATACAATTACACTTAAAATTACCATTAGTACAAATACAAATACAATTTTACATAGAATTAAAATTTAAATTATAATTACATTCATGACATAATATTTAATAAATATCATGGTCATTTAATCATATTAAATTAATTAATAAACATCATCATGATCATGATAACCATCGTACAAACATCATATTCGACTAATAAACACATTCAATTAACATTATATATTAACATCATCACAACACAAACATCAAAAATACATCTCAATATAATTTCAAATAACTCATGCGCCTATCACATATACACATCTATCTGCAAGCTAAACATTAAATGAACATATCTTACATGACTAACAATATGTGCCACATCATGATGATCATCAACATGAAAATTAAGTACAACTGCAACATGAACATAAAATACATGGACCATATATATATATATATATATATATATATATATATATATATAACTAAATAATGTTAAAAATATACAACTGTAATATAAATGTCATGGATCAGGCACTGGTGGTAGTATAACAACATCAATAACACTATTACAAGTGGATGTGGCCTGCTCAGTAAATTTGGGTGCATCCTTGACAGTCGATGGCCGACTAGCCTGCTCATGATCATGATGATCACTAGTACTGATGGATGCATCCGCTGGCGGTAGTACAACATGATCAATATGAGGCACAATAGTAGTGGAGGCCTGCTCAGTCAATAGTACTGCAGCCTTGGCGGTCGATGGTCCAGCCTACTCATGATGATCGTGACTAGTATTCATGATGGATGCTGCAGGATGCTAACTGGACGTGGTCGATGGTCCAACCTCATCTCCATGATGACTAGTGTCAGATGCTGCCAGTGGAGCCTCATGTTGATCATCAGGTGCGCCGCGAGGTGAACAATAACGAGATGCATCTGAGTTGTTGTTGGCAGACTGTCCGTCATGTGCCGCAGCTCGAATAATCCTATAGCTACGGATAATCCTCCTCAATCACGTAACAACTGTCGTAGCTCCTATGACATGCCGCATCAGGCTGTACATGTCACGTGGCATGCCTCTCCACATTTGTAATAGTCTATCATCGACCTGTATCTCTCTGTAAAGAGCGGGCCTGATACCTGCATCTGAAATCAATCCACAGATTTAGTTGCCCAACTCCATCCAGTATCTGGTCTCAGGTCGACCACGCCTAGCAAAAGGCGGTATCGGTGCACCATGAGGCACAGGATCAACACGTCTCTCTGCTGCGCCACCAGCCTCATCCTCTGGTGCATCAACCATCTCCTGATTGTAATCATTAGGATCGACACCTGGATCATGTGGTGGATCTGACATCTCATCGCCATAAAAATAGCCAATGCCTGCAAAATATATACAAATACACAACAATAATTAGACAATTTCATTACATAATTTAATAAAAACAAGTTAAATAACATGTTAAAATAAATATAAATAAAATAGTAATATTACCTCTATCATCTGGTGGCTCATCGGGAGTGAAGAGGACGTTGGGACACCCTCGCCAATCTAGTCCAGCATAAGGACATGGGACCATAATGAAGGGATGCAGCCCACCAAAACTGGCTAGTAAGTCCAGTGAATCATGTGATATCCTCACTGGAAACATAGTGTCCTCCCTCTTGGGCATCATCTTCCCCCACATGCACATCTGGGCCTCGAACATCATCCTACGAGGCTGTCGAAAAAAACTAGGTCTCATCTCTGGAAACCTCTCAAAAAATAAACAAAACAGCTCTGAAGCAAAAGGGGAGTTGACCCTCCCTTGTGCATGAGCACGACATCTATCTAAGGCCATAAAAAACTGTTCAAAAAAAAGGCAGACCACCTGACAAGTCGTGGTTGTTGTACTAAAGAATCAATGTAATATAAAAACGAGAAACTAATGCATTGCCCGTCACTGGTGTTGTGCGAAATGATCGAAGCGATAATAGAGAGGCATTGCACGTCCTGTCTAACAATAGCACCTATACGTAACTAACCTCCAGGTACTTGAAACTCTGAAGGAGACAATACATGTGCTCCAATGTATCTCTGGGAGTAAAATAACTGACTCCCTGCTACACAACCAGCTAGCATGTCTGGGAATGAGGGAAAATACACCCCTCTCCTCGATAGTCCTGTAATAAAATAAATGTCCTCCTCAGTGGGTGTGTACCACTGGTCAGGACCAACCGGAAAAGCCTGTCAGTGGGCATTCCACCTGCCAATAAGATGTCTCAAAAGCACACTATGGGCCTTTAGGCCGGAAATATCCTCCTCATAGAACTTGAGGAGGCCTACCTGCATAAGGATCTCTTGGGTATCTGCAGTAATAGGGTGAGGGAATCCATCTCTCTCCCTCTCTCTCGCCCCTCATTGGCAAATCATGTCATATTGTTCTGCTTGTTGTTGCTGCTATTGCTCCTGTTCTCTCTGAATCATTGCCATATTAAATAAATTTTTTTTTATTAAAACAAAAATGTATTTATAAATATACATATATAATTTTTTTTTGAAAAAAAAAAAACATATTTTTCAGTGCTCCATAAAAATAGTCACGCATCGGTGCCGGTGCATCCTAATATTTTAGCGCACCATCCCCAAGGCCCCTAATGAAACAGACGACACCGAATTCGGTGTAGATGTCTATTTTTCAAGCACTGTGGACTGTATATAATTTAGAATAGCGGTGCACTGACTGAAATATATGCCCAGGTGCGTATAGTCGTGTCAGCGCGCCGACTTCATGAAAATGACATAGTTGACAGTGCTGCACCGTTGACCCTCTTGGAATGCAAAATGCGGTGCGCTGACATAAACCGGGGCAGAAAATGAAGTCAACGCATCACACTGTGATTTCCGGGGTCAACGGTGCACCTGGATAAATGAGCACACCACCTCTTTTATTTTTTATTTTTAGTTTAAAATTATTCGGGGCGCCTTCTGGCACCGCCCTGGAAACGGTGCGGTTACCGTTAGCACCGGTAGTGGTGCTGCCTGTAAATTGTACAGGTAGCACCGCTATCCGGTGTGAGCCAAATAGCTCGAGCATACCGTGCGACAAATTTTTTTCTTTTTTCTTTTTTAATGGTTATTTTTAAGTTTATTTCAATTTCTAATCCGCTAAAAGGCTTAATTATAGAAAAACTAGAAAATACCTGTACATTTCGCCGTCAAAGAGGCATATTGGTTGTAAAATTTGGAAAATAAAATTTGCCCACGTTTTTTCAAAATGCAAGCTGGAGATTGGTGGCCAATGCAGAGCAGCAATGCGTGCAATGGGTGCAATGAGAGCACCGAGGTCAGGGTGACTCAAGAATAAGGAAACAACATCGGGGCTTGAGAGCTCTGGAGCACTGAGGAAAATGAATAATGAAGTTTTTTGGCCATAATTTTTTTTTTAATTAACCCTGTTTCGGTGCGCGGGGTTTTATAAGCGCACCGGTGCGGTTAAATAAAACCACACCGGGTAGTATCAATTTTGGCACATTGTTTATAATGCCCTGGGGCATTTCCCTAACCACACACCAGGATGTTTCAGTTTTGGCGCGAAAATTTGATGATGCACTAGAGCAGTGTAATGGTAAAACACTGGTGCGTAATAGTCACAAAGCACCAGTTTTTTGGCCTTAATTTTTTTTTTTATATAACGCTATTCCAGTGCGTGCGGTTTCTGGCGCATCAGTGCTCTTAGAGAAGAACGCACTGGCTCATTTCTATTTTGGCGCGGTGTTTTATGATGCACCGGCGTGGAAGATTATTGACGCCCTAGTGCGTTATAGTAATTGGATGCCCCGGTGGTGTGTGTACTTCGCGCACATTGTCCGGTGTGCCAATGTTCGGTGTGCATTGGTGTGTTCTATGGTATCATGCGCACCGGTAATTGATAGCTCAAGAGCACTAGAAAACTGAAAAATCCGGGTTTTTTGTCGTAAATAGTTTTTTAATTTAACCCTTTACCGGTGCGCGTTGTTTATAGGTGCACCGGTACTGTTTACTATAAACGCACCGGTCGGTTTGTGTTTTGGTGCATTTTTTATGATGCACCGGTGCGGTTTCTATCTACTGCACCAGGTGGTTTCACTGTTGGCATTGTGCTTTATAATGCACCAGTGTGGACGTGTTGTGAGGCACTGGTGCTCTATTATATTATGACGCACTGGACGGGTGTGTACAGAGTGCACGGTGTTTGGTGTGCCAATGATTTTGTCCGCACCACTGCTTTCTTTTTTTGAGAGCACTGGGGCGAGTTTTAACGATAAGAGCACCAATAGGAAAAAATCCGAAAACCCTCTGCTCGCCAACCTCCTCTAGTAACCTCCACTAGAAATGGATTTATTGGGTATTTTTCTTTGTGGTTCCTCAAAAACATCCGCTAGAGGGTCTTTTCCTTGTAGTGCTAAGTTCCAACCCAAGGAGGTGTCTGTGCATGTGATTGCGCTGACTGGAAGATGTGAAAAGGGTGTCATATATAATTGGTGTGGATACCTGTGCAAGGAATTTCTTGAGAATGTGTGTGAAGCATTGGAGGAAGGCAAGCCTTTCCAGTATGCATGGATCCTTTTATTAATTGCACTAATTGGATGGAGAACCCTTGAAGACACGCAGTTCCCTGAAATTGAAGAAAAGATGTGCGAAGCTGCGCGCTACGCAACACTCTGGACCTCGTAAGACCCAATGGATGCAAAAGAGAATAATATGTTATGGGTTTTGTATGATGCGACATTGAACCAAGCGGTACATTCTAAGCTTAGATTGTCACCCACTCTATATGATCAATACAAACTGATAGTCCACTTTAAGGTTACGTTTCACAATATACATATCCACGCCAAGGGTGTTGTAGAGGGTGTGTGGTATGAGCTGCCTTATTTGGTGATTGTAGATGACCTTACCCGAGTTACAACAGAATGGACGATGGCCTGGTTGACCCCACTTACATAGCCACACACTCCGATAAGAAAATCCACAGAAAAAGCTACTGAAAAGCCTGTAGAAACAACGACAACAATAGTCACAGAGAAACCTACCGAGAAGGATCCGACCCTGACTATGATTGGAGAAACCATTGACACAACCACAGTGCCAGATAAGAATGGCTTTGCACCTATGGACACCAAAGAAGTGGAAACATCAAAAGGCACTAAGTGTGGCACTCAGGTTGAGGGTGGATCGCGCAAGAAACATAAGGGATCCAAGAAGGTAGGACAGGAGGTCCTGACACTCACAGAGGATGATCTCAATGAGATCGTGAACACAGTTACCTATGTGACGGAAGATAGATGGATGGACATGGAGGTCCAATACAAATCTGCGTTGGAGATTTTCCAAGTTGGGTTGCAGGAATTAAAATTTCAGGCGAGCTAGATTCAGGAGAGTGAGATTCAGGTGAGCCAAACCAGTGCGCATGTTACCAATGCGCAACCGTTGGATATTGCCTTGCCAACATTAGGGGATGTGTGATTTTTCCACATCCCCCTGCCAGAAATATAGATGGATGCTAACCAACATGTTCAATTTACTGGTACAGGTCATATTCATGTTAATATTTTAGTTTTCCTGTAGGTAAAATACATTTGTTGCATTCGGTAATTTCCGGCGAACTTCAATACTGAGAAGTGACCGCGCAAACGAAGACATAAGATGCACAACAATAGGTTTCACAAGCACACTAGAAATAATAAAAAGAAAAAGCAGCTTATAGAGAAGAAAAGGCCCAGCACGCTACGCTGGAGGCTAAGATCAACCAGGTTTGTCGAAATATTCCAGCTGTCTTGGCCACAGCTGCGCCTGCTGAGAAGTTAGAGGGGTTGGATGCTGTAGTGAAAGCAGCGCGTGAGGAGGTTCAAACTATTAGAACAGAGTACAAGAAACAAATCACGAACCTCCAAACCAAATTGCAGTCGGAGACACCGCTAGAGGCTCGCGCGAAGAGGAAGCAGAAGTAAAGCTGGCACAAGATAGCATCACTGTCGTGGTTACCCAGTGTGACAAGTCATTGAATGAGGCTATGGAAATTTGGGCCTCTATCCAGAATGATTTGGTTGTACATAATCTGTGTGACACACTCAATGAGAAGGAGCAACAATTCGAAGAGATTCAGACCATAACATTTACATTAGTCCTTACACAACATATTTCTTGTCTGCAGGAAGGCCGCAGAATTCATACCAAGATTGCAGGCTTGCATTCAAAGGAACATGTGTTGAAAGAGTGCATCAAACCATGGGCAGAGGAAGCACTACAACTATCCCAGACACTAGACAACACTATGAATATTATTCAGTAGACTCAACACAAAGTAGAGATGGCTGCTGAGGGCCCTACTATAGACAAAATGGTTCAACAAGTGCAGAGCCTTGAGTTAGTGCTCCCTCTCCAGACTTCTATCAAGAAACTTCAGGCTAAGATGAAGGATTCAGCACCTCGGTGACTCGAGATGAGTCACATGTCTGTGTTGGGGGCCCGTTAGAGTGGGGTCCCCTAAGGCACAAGATCCAAAGACACTTTTTGTATTTTTGTATGTGCACACTGCACGAACGAAGTAAAGGGGCTTTCGGTCCCAAAATTTTTGTTGTAATTGTTATAGCACCATTTATCACCTCTATATACTTGATGGCTTATGTATTGGCCTTGGGAAACCTTTTCCTTTCAAACTTTCTCAACTTCTTCAAAAACATTATTTTGAATTCCATATGCGACTCGGCCCATACTTTTACGCGTGCAGACACAGGTCCACTCATATCTGACCCACGTATACAATTTAAAATATTAAAAAATAATAAACTCCCTATTAATTGGGTGGAGTTTATGGGTTTTACCTGAGAACCACATACACCAGCCCATGGCCAAACTATTTCCTAGCTGAAAAAATGATTTGAGGAAGTATAAATACACCTCATTGGGAAGGCCTAAGGGAGGAGAGAGAATGCTATTGATACTGTTAGGTCTCTGTAATTTATTAGCAAGATTGGGAGAGTCCAATTACAGAGTTAACATCATTTCAACCAAACTTTGGGATTCTAGGATCTAGCCCTCCTGAATCCGGAGAGGGATCTCTCCAATATGTACAAAGATGGATATTGTCTTTGAAAAGCTTAAGGTAATAATATTAGGCTAGTTATGAAGGCCAAGGGTTTTGTTTTGTTTTGGATGGTTGAGCATGAAATGTTACTTGAGGGGAAAGTCCTAAGTGCAAAAGTTTCAAAAGTGAGAAGTTGCAAGCAAATAGAACAGATTTGGCAGACAAGTAGATATAACGCTGGTTTTTAGTCCATTGGGCTATGGAGTCATATCTGGGCTTTAATTGAACAACAACATCAAGTGTGATCCAAGGGGCAAGTTATCTATACCACAAGATTATTGAGATTAAAATGATGAAATGGAAACATTAAAATGTTGGAGGGGTGGAAACAGATAATAATTTCTCAGAGGATTTATAGTCACTCCAAACAAGAAAAGCCTCTTAAGTAACTGTTTTAAAACCAACCAAGGACAGGGCTAACCATAGACTTCTTGGGCAAGTTCTTATTAAAGCAGCTTTGACAAACAATCCAGTAATCCACATAATTACCTTCAGAAAGTATGAAAACACATAGGAAAAACAGAGTGTAACTTAAGATCAGATAAAGTACTTTTAAACCTAGTCTGCTTTCAGTCAACACCAAGGGAAACTTTCAGAATCTGCCTTTGGAGAAAAAGATCTAGGAATCAAGGCAAACCATATCTTCTCTAGTCTAACTTTTTTAATAGCAAATAATGGAAATAACATTCGAGAACAATGTTTGAGCAAACAGGAGGACGAGGGAACGCCAACATTCCTAACTGTTTAAAATGTATTGAATCATTCTTAAATAAACAAATCTGAAGAAAACATTAAAATAAAGATTTCTCAGCCAGAGAAGGTTACTGCTATACAGAAAATCCTAACCCTGTTTAAACTGTTCTTTACAGAGGGAAAATGAACAATATGGCATACATAGAAGGAAAACGATTAACAAAGAAAAAAGCACTTCACCAGTGATAAAGACCAGGATCCCAAGAAACAACTTTTATATTGATGTCAAACCAGTTACAATCTTCAAGTCCAATGTTTCAGTTCAGCAATCATCTTCACTATTCAACCTAACTACTCTAGCACAAACAGAGCTTCAAGGGCCAGTGGACACTATGTACAAATAGAAGTCTCGAGCTCAAGTGTATTTCAAAGTTCTGCAACCAACAATTTCTCATCTTCTTCTGAGGCATTTATAGAAGAATGAGGAGGCGATCTGAGAAAATATCTCTCGGGATAACTAATACAGGTTCAAGACTTCTCGGCCCTTTGAGGGGCTTAAGAGAGAAATTTACAGGTGGATCACTGGATTAACTTTTTACAATAAATAAAGCTAGGTGGGAGCTGTTGACTTGGGGAGCTCTGTCTGTTGTGGAGTAATTTCTTGTAGGCTGATATTTGGAGGCGAACGAATATCAGATTTTCTTCAATAAATTCGGCCTCTATTTGAATGCTTTGAGGCAACAGGTGGCTCGGTGGTAGCTGAGGAATCAATTTGCCTCAGATGTGGCGGTGGAGGCTTTCTGTCTGATAAAACACTTTAGGTTTTCCTTTAAACTGTGTTTTAGATTGAGGATTAGGCTTTTGATAACTGTCTTAGCCGTAATCCCCATAAAAACTGTCTTCAATCTACATCTGCTGTGCTCTGTCTTCAAAACTGATACTCTTTAACTGTGTTTGAATTAAAACAGTGTCTTGTCGATGTGCAGACCCGCACTGGGCTTTACGGCATCAATACTCATAGAGTACTGACGAAACAAGGAATAGATCCCCGTGAATGGCTTCTCTGTAATGAAACGAGGGCATGAGAATCGTCATTCCCAGCCCTTGGCATTTCTTCGTTTATACAATGGAAAACCATTTAGAACACCTGCATCAAACACAAAACAATTAATAAATCCTGCGGAAAATAGGTTTAAACTGCTTCAGATGGCAGGGGAGGAGCGTAGCCGTCGGATAAAAACATCTAACGGTGGAGATCCGCGCAAAACAGAAAAATGAGAGCGGGGAGAAGAAATAAGGCGGGGTGGTTTTGGACCGTCCGATCTGGACACGTGGACGGTCCAGATCTAATCGGAGGGTCTCAATCGGGGGTGGCAGAAAAGGGGATGTGATTGAAACGCAGCGATGCGATTAAGCGCTGGCTGTTGATCTGCAGATCAGATCGATGGCGGAAGGTGAATCAGAGGGTTTTCGAAACGGGGCGAGACTTGTGATCGGAGGGAATAAGGATCGTTGGATCAGCGGGAAAAGAACGGATAGGATGTAATCGGAGAGATCCATGAGAGTGTGCGATAGCCGTCGGATGAAAGCAGAGATGGACGAAACTGCCAGTGATCTGGCGGGTCCTGTCAGGAAGTGAGAACGGGGAAGAGTTTGCGGTGCGTGGAGGGAACTTTTACGATTGAGCGCGTGATCGTCACAGGAACAGAATCAGCAGTCCGAGTTAAATCGGGGATAAAATGATGGGGGTGAAACATTGCGATTGCGATTGAAACATTGCGATGCGATTTTGCGCGGACCGTTGGATCAAAGGATTAGATCAACGGTTGGGATTGAATCGGGGATCGGCAATCGGGGGGTGAAACATTGCGATTGCGATTGAAACATTGCAATGCGACTTAGCGATAACCGTTGATTCAAGAACGAGATCAACGGTGGAGAACCATTCGGGGGAGAAAACCTTGCATATTTTTATGAAACCCAAACTTTTGGAATAATCAAAGGTTTTTATGGATCGGGCGGAAGAATATATATATAAAGCGGATAGGCGCCCGACTGCGGGGCCTTCGGATATATGGAATGTAATATGCCCGGGAGTATAGAGACAAGGGCCAATCGCAATCGGGCCATTGAGCCTGGTCTTTCCGATCAACCCATTTGTGTTGTTTCCGATTGCGATTGCGCAATCGGCTCTTTTCAATCAACCCATTTATATTCAGCACATGGTTTTAAGTTTTTAACTTAAAACTTTCGGAAAGTGGGTTTTTGGGTTTACAAAGGAAAATATTGATCGGAGAGGGATTTTTCAATGGTTTATGGCCCGATTTCGGGCTCTATGGTTATATGAGGAAATAATATGATCGGAGGGTTTTATATGAAAGGCTAATCGCAATCGGAGCTTTGTAATGGTTCAAAGTCATGCACCCTTTGGATATTTGCGATGCGATTAGCGCCGAAAAGCTTTGGCGTTTGGTTTTAACACATGGGCATGCGGGGGGAAGTGGTTTAGGACTTAGCCCAATGGGGCTTAGGTCCATAGCATTAAAACTTTGATTTTTTATGAGAAATTTTCAAGGATTTTAATGGATTTGGGGGTTCCGAAATAGTTAAAAAGTGAGTTTCTAACCATGAAAGGGGAAATTTTCATAAATGGAAAGAAGAGGACTTATGAAAACAAGGTAGTTTTGATGGAGAAAAAGGGGAGCAGATGAAAGGTTTTGAGAAGAGGAGAAATGACGATCTTTCAGCAGTCTTTCAGTTGGAATCAGCAGAAATTCCTGAGTATAAAAATGGGACAGAAAATGAGGATTTTGGACAAAGGCATGAGGCCTATAAGGAGTCTTCAAGAGCCAACAATTTTTAGTGATAAAATTTGTTCCTTGGAGGCTCAAAAAGATCTTAGCCACCTTTTGGTATAACAAAATATTATGGGTGGCTAACAGTGGCTCCACTTGGGGATGGTGCCTTCTGGAAGGCATCAAGAATTCAGACTTGATTTCTGGGAGGCTGATTAGTTGCCTCATCCATTGGGATGTCCTTCTGTGATTGAATGATCTTCTCTAAAAACATATTTGGCAGCCATGAAAACAATGGACCTTTATCAACAAGCTTGCTACCTACCCAATCCTACAGATCTAGCATTTTTTCTTCATCAGAGTGCACTGGGATTGGCAAACTCTATTCACAACATTTTATTCTTTTGAAAGCAGGAAATCTAATCTATTTCTAATCCTTATTTCTCCCTGAACTCAGATTAAACAGTTGAGCTCAGATATTTCTCTACCTAGTCTACTGTCTGTTGGGATTAAACGGTCCAACAAACTTTCATTCTCTAAATTCTACAACAGAAATTTAAAAATAGTCAAGTCAAGATTGAGCTGTTTGACTTGCTATGATCTATGGCATAAGAACAAGCTGCACATAGATTTTTATTTACAGAAAATGAAATCAAAATGGAAGGCTTAAGATCTGAAAGTTTCTCATTATGGCCTTCTTTTTCTTTACAGCTCTGTTTTTAATTTTGTTTTGAGCTGTCTCTTTCTTGATATCTGATTCAGATTTTGGGCAAATAAGAACCAGTTTTTCTCTTTTATGACTCAGAAAAATAAAACAGTTTTGAGTCATCTCTCTTTGGAAACTTTGGTTTAGATTTTGAACATATTTGAACCTTTAATTTCTATCCTAATCTATCTATTGATAAGCCAAGATTAAACAGTTTGGAAAATCAAATTCACTACCCTATCAGCAGAAAATTGAAAGCTAATTAGTCAAGATTAAACAGTTTGACTAACTAGAAGTGTGTTTTGTAGGAGTGGCATTTTAAGCTTGCACACTTTCAGATTTATTTCTCTTTTTGGCATGGGGCTGTGCCTTTCTTGTTCTTCATTTCTGCCCTCTTTTCTTTCTTTCTTTGTTTTTGTATTTTTTGATTTTCATAACTTTGAATGCAATGGTGGATGAAATATTCATAATGAAAAAGAAAAAAAAGAAGGCTTAAAAACATATCATGAATCAAGAGAAGTAATGCTTGAGCATCCTGCCATTGACAGGACCCCCAAACAAATTTGTTCCATCCAGCTCTTGTAAGAAGAATGCATTGTTTCCAGCAACTGAATGAATAGAGTAAGGGCCAAGCCATAGATTGTCAAATTTACCATGCTTTCCCTTGTCTTCCCTCTTTGAGTCCCACTTTAAAACTTTGTCCCCAATCTTGAAATTCCTGGCCTTTGTTCTTCTGTCAAAAAGCTTCTTAATGCTGTCCTGTTTCTGCAATGTTTTGTTGTACACTTCCTCTCTGATTTGTTGAAGATGAATGGTCTGATTTATTCTTCTGATCATGTCATTATCTTCAGTCTGCAATTCTTGGATAAACTTCATAACTGGTACACCAAGGCTATTAGGAAAGATTGCATATGTACCATACACAAGCTGAAAAGGTGACATACCAATAGATTTCTTCAAAGTTAATCTGTCAGCCCAAAGTGCATGGACTAGCTTTGTGTGCCAAGACTTTTTATTGTCCTCCAATAGTTTCTTGATTATGTTCACTAAGCTTTTATTGGAAGATTGTGCAAGTCCATTACCTTGAGGGTAATAGGCTGTGGAATGCCCTAGTGTTATCTGGTATTTATGACAGAAGTCAACCATTTTCTTTGATCCAAACGCTGCTGCATTATCTGTGATGCTCTTGGTAGGACAGCCAAATCTGGAGAGGATATTGGTTTCTATGAACTTTATAATAACTGAATCATTGGCTTGCCTACAAGGAATGGCTTCTATCCATTTAGTGAAATAGTCTGTGGCAGTAAGGATCCATCTATGCTGGGCAGAAGATGAGGATGGATTTCACCTATGAAGTCAAGTCCCCACTGTTGAAAAGGAGCTTCAACAGTGATTGGATGCAGAGGAAGGGGTAATAATTTTCTCTTGCCCTCAAACAATTGGCATTTATGGCAAGTAGTGGTCATCTTGTGTACATCAGGAAAAAGAGTAGGCCAATAGAAACCAGCCCTCAAAATTTTGTTGGCTGTTGACTTCCAATATAAATGACCTCCACACTCTCCTTCATGAAATTCCTACTTAACCTTCTCTGCATCAAACTCAGGCAAACATTTAAGCAATATACCACTAGCATTTTTCCAATAAAGACACCTATCTACAATGCAATAGTTTACTGCTTTCAGTTTTAAGAACCTTGCCTTTGTTTTCGATAAACCAGGAGGTGTATTTAAATTAAACAAAACATAAACGATATCAGCATACCAAGGAGAATTCATAAAATGGTTTTCAATAATGGGAGTTGAGAATTATTCTTGGCTGTCCAAAGCATTAATCATATTAATATCAAGAACTTCAAAATTGGATTCAGCCATTAATCTAGCTAGACCTTGACCTTTGATGAGTTTAGTGGGTTTTATCTCTAAATCATATTCGAGAATAACAACAATCCACTTACCTCTCTTACCATCTGGGTCCTGTGTTAGAATGTCTTTAACAACCGAATTAGGGACAAAGGCAATGATGTGTGAGTGAAGGATGTATACTCTGAAGTCTTTCAATGCTTTAACCAAAGAAAAATCTTGCTTTTCCATAATATTATACTTCAAAGGGGCATCCCTCAATGCCTTGCTAAAGAATGCAATAGGCTGCTCTTGTCCTTGTGGATTTTTCTGTAAAAGGACAGCAGCAATGGTATGTTCTGATGCAAACGAGAAGATATAAAAATCTTTTGAAAAATCGGGGCTTATGAGAACCGGTGTTTTGGTTAATGCTTGTTTCACCAGCTCAAAAGATGTCTTTGCTTCCAAGGTCCATTTTATCCCTTGCTCCTTCTTCAACATGTTTGTGATATTTCTAAGGAGCTCAGCTAGGTTAGGGATGAACCTTCTCAAAAATTTTATCTTTCCAATGAAAGACTGCAACTCTTTGATATTTCGAGGATGAGAGATTTGCAATATAGCCTCAATCCTCTTTGGATCTATCTTTATACCCTCCTCTGAAATAATGTGTCCAAGAAGCTTACCTTCTTGGAGACCAAATAGTGTCTTCTTAGGGTTCAAAGATATTCCAAACCTTCTGCACTTCTCGAAAACCTTTCTCAAATGTTCTAAGTGTTCTTCATCTGTTTTTGAAAACACAGTTACATCATCAAGATAGATAATGATGAAGAAGCCCAATTCTTCCGAGAATGCTATGTCCATGGCTCTCTGAAAGGTTGCTCCAGCGTTCATTAGACCAAAAGGCATCTTCACATACATGAAAGTGCCCCATGGAGTAGTGAAATTTGTCTTTAAATGATCAGCAAGGTGAACTAAAATCTGATTATACCCTGAATAGCCATCAAGCAACGAAATCCTTTTAGACCCCACCACCCTTTGTAAAATGTGATCCATTTTTGGTAAAGGGTAGTTGTCTTTTAACGAAGCTTTGTTTAAGTCTCTAAAGTCTATACAAAGCCTGATTTCTCCAGTCTTCTTTCTAACGGACACCAGATTAGATACCCACTCAGAATATCTAATAGGGACAATAATGCCAGCCTCATACATTTTCATGATCTCCTTCTGAACCAATGGCAACTGGACAGGGTTTATTCTGCGCAGTTTCTGTTTAAATGGTTTTTGGTTTTCTTTAAGAGGAATTTTGTGCTGTATTATTTCAGTGTCATAGGATTTAAGATCTTCGTAACTCCATGCAAAAACATCAGAAAATTCTTTGAACAACTCTATGTATTTGAGTTTAATGTGAGCCGGCAAAGTTTTGGACAGTTTGATCATTTTCGGTTTTTCCTCACTGCCTATATTGCACTCCTCTACTTCAGTCTCTACAGGTTCCAGTTTTGGTTTATTGGCCACATCGTTAAAATCGAACAACTCCTCTAAAGGCGTTATACCACTCGGCAAATTTTCATCTTTAGAATGCAGAGTTTGTAATTCTTCCGTTTCTAACTCTGCACTTAATTCTGTTTTGTTCCTAAGTTTTCTAGACAATAGGTTAATATTGGCAGGTTGAGGAGACGATTCTTCTTCACCAAGAAATTTTTCTTCACTGCAGTCTGTATCATAATCTGAATCTGAACTGTGCAGTTCAAACTCATTTCTGAATTGCATGAAGTCTTCTATTTGTTTGTCATTGTCAAACACTTGCAAATATTTTTCGTTATCAGGCACTGCCGGTCTAAATTTTATCGGAGTTGTGTTGTCTCCAGTCTCATATGGCGTTAGACATGTCCTGGCCGCAAAAGCTAAATTGTGGGCCGCAATGTTCTTTTTCCTTGGGATGAAACTCAGGTTTGACTCCTCAAATGTTGTCAAAAGATCCATGACATCATTCTGATAGGCTCTAAGTCTGGGATGATTCGCATTATACTCCCCATTGACTTGCCTAATGATTAACTCAGAATCCCCGTACGCATTAATTCTTCTGGCTCCTAATTTCTTCAAGAGATGCAAGCCTAAGAGAAGGGATTCATATTCCGCTATGTTGTTGGAACACTGAAAGTTTAATTTGCATGAGATGCATTCTGTGTGGTTGTTTTCAGTGTTAATGATCCAAACCCCTGCACCAGCATTATTTCTAGTGCATGACCCATCAAAATACATATTCCATAAAGGACTGTCTTCGGTTTCGTCTGTTTGGCGATTGTCCTTTTTAACTATGGTGCCTTCTGACTGTTCATGATTAACAGCACCCAATTGAACTTGTTTTGACTCCTCAAATTCTTCAATAGATTGAGGGATGATGTCAGAAATGCTAGGGGTATTTTTTGGGTTGTTAAGTCTAAAAACAATGGACTCATAACCGGTAAATCAAGACCTATGCTTTGTTTACTAATGTTTTCACATGTGGCAAACTGTTTGGACACTTCTGCGTTATAATACTCTTCTTCCCTGTCGGCCTTTAATTCTGTTAAAGTGACTTGCTCACTAGGAGTTTCATTGTTAAACATGATAAAAGAATCAAGGCCTGTATTGACAGAATATATAGGAGAGTTTCGTGGTCTGTCTTGACTTGTAACCGTGTATTGCATATGAGACTCACTGTAAAGTCTTCTGGTCTGATTGAAAACCGGGATGGTCGCATATGTCATGTCCATCTGCATAGTCCCCTGTAACTTAGCTCCCCAGGATCTTGATAATAGCATTCCATACTTTGGGGGGACATCAGCCACAACAATGTCCATGAGTAAACATTTGGCTGGAATCTGGGCTAGGTTAACACGGAGGTCTTTGATCAATCCTAGACATTTTACTCTATTTGAGTCAAAGGAGTATAGGTCTTTGTAGGGTCTGGTAATTTCTAAACCAAGGCTCTCCATCACAGCTTTAGGCATTAAATTATGAGAAGCCCCGGAATCATGCATAGCATTGTGTAGAATTTTGTCATGAATGTTCAAACTCACATAAAAGGGAGGAATTGGTCCTTCTTGAAACTTCCCTTCAATCTTAGGGCCAAAAATCAACTCTGGTAGGTCGTCACTAAGATTAACTGTATCTCCATTTTCCTCTATATTTAAAGCCTTCAAAATTTGGTTCCTATATACATGTTGGGCAGCTAACTCAATTAATGGAACAGAGATTTTGATCTTTAAGATTTCCTGTTCCAGGCTGAAAGGGGTTTGATTCTTTGAAGCACTTGTTTCAACCTTATTAGCTGTCACTCTATCAAAAATTACAGCTTGCTGATTTGTTTTATTTGACACAACTGTTGTAGAAGGAGTACTAGCTGAAGTGTTATGCTGATGTCTTCACTATGTTTTTCATAATTTTGAGTGTTTTTCTCCTTATCCTTATTAGAATTAACAACCACTGTTTTGTCTTTTTGTTTGGCTGTTTTGGGTTTGGCTGCGGTGCTGCTTTGAGAGGATTTGTCAGAGGTTTTGGTGTTGGGGGCTTGTTGACTGGTCTTGCTTCTAAGGTCATATTATCTTTGAGGTTCTATGACGACATTTTCCATGTCTTGATAATCATTTTCATTACCATTTCTTTTGTCATCATAAGGAGTGTAAAGACCTTGTTTTCTATCATAATGAACTTCCAAGTCATCATCTTCTTCCCCAAACATGTTGATATCCTCTTCCTCTATTATGTCTTCTGTTTCTTCAACCTCACTTACATAGTTTTGATGAAAGGGAGGGGTGATCTGTTGATCATCTTCCCTAGGTCTGTTTGGGGGTTGGTTTCTTCTAACATTCTGATTCTGGTTTCTATTTTGAGGAGCAGTTTGATTTTGATTTGCTTGTGCTCTCTTAATTATGCTCATCTCTTTCATCATTTCTTCCATCATTCTCTCCATTTTTGAGTTGGAATTAGAAGGTGTGGATTCCTCTCTAAAATATACTCTCTTCTTGCTCTTCATTCTTTCTCTTTTCTCCATCAAGTTCACTTCCACAGAAAGAGCACCCCTTTGCATGTCTTCGAGAGTTGCAAAATCTCTCTCTCTTAGCGAATAGGTCATGTCTGGATCAAACCCTTCCGGAAATTTGTTTAAAGCTGAGCCCTGAGGAGGTTTTAGTTCAGGGGAAAGTGCATTATAGACGCTGTTAAATCTGGTACAATAAGATTGTACACTTTCCCCAGGGTTCCTATGGAGATTGTTATATTCAGCAAGGACTTGGAGAGGATTCTTTCTCACTTCCCATTTGTTTAAGAATGTTTGATGGAAGGCTTGGAGATCGTTAATACTATGGGGGGTTAAACCTTTAAACCATTTTCTTGCTTCTCCCCCCAAGCTTTGAGCAAATAGTCTCAACTTGACAGAATCATCATCAATTTCATTTCTGTCAAAGTAGTCATTCATCTTGTCCACATGTTGAGATGCTATTATAGTATTGCTAGCATCATACAATGGAATTTTGGACTGATAGTCCTGTGGAAGATTGACTAATGGTACAGGAAGGACTAAGGGAGCATACCATGCTGCCATGATAGGTGGTGGATTTACAAGAGGAGGTGTGGGTTGAAGTGGAGTGGTTTGAACAGTGGATGGAACAACAGTAGATTGCTGAGCTGATCTTGGATGAGAGACACCTAGATTATGTAGAAAATGTAAATCAGGAGGTGTTGATTCTCTATCCCCAAGAGGTTCACCTTTTTCCGGGGATGAATGTGAAGACTCAGAATCTAACTGATCTAAATCACCAAATGAACTAGTCCTAAAGGGGTTTAAGAAGTCCGTTTGTGATTTCTGAAGAGCTGAAAGGTTTTCAGGGACTGAATTAGCTCTTAGGGGTGATCTGAAAACAGTTGAAGATTGTATCTTAGGAGACTTCCTAAGGATTCTTTCCGGGTTGTCAACTATCTCAGGTGGATCAGGGTCAAGATGGGCTCTAGTGTGAATCTTTTTAGGAGCCACTATGCTAAGTTTTTAGACCCAAGTAAACAAGAAAAGTTCAACCAGATATGACAATCTTTGAAAGGTCAACTAAACTGTTTACACAAATCTTAATCCTACAGTCCTCTAACTGAGTTTGAGTGATTTTATAATGATAAGGGTTCTTCCCAGTGGAGTCTTAAGGTCTGCTAGGATTGTGGAGTCGCCAAGTGGAAATTTTTAGCTCCTTTCAGAGGTAAAAGGTCTTATGGTCCACCACCATGTTTATTTAATTCCAATCTGAAATAGTTTTAGGTTTTTCTAAGTCATTTTTCAGTTTTGTGGTTGTTAAGAATATCCTAACTTTGTTTCAAAACTTAGCTAAGGTTGCGAGACAAAGGCAGTCTACTCTTATAGCTAAGCCAGCTGATTTTTCAAGGTTAGATGAAGTCTTAAGAGAAACCTAGGGTTTGCCTAGTTTGTCACTGATTCAAACAAGTTTCATCATAATTACCTATGTTAGGCAGTGCTTGAAAAGGCTACTTTTTACTCTGGTTAATAAAGAAAATGCTCTATGAATCAAATCTCTGACGTCGTATGATTATCTTTAAATGAAAATGATTCTGGGTTCGATAGTCCCCAGTGGAGTCGCTAGAAATGTTAGGTTCTGGTGGCTCTAGCTGGTTAATAAAGCGAGTGCTCTATGAACCAAAACGCAAGCTTCTTTATGAATAGATTTGAATGTGAAATATTCTGAGTTTTTCCCCAGCGGAGTCGCCAGAAATGTTAGGTCTCTGTAATTTATTAGCAAGATTGGGAGAGTCCAATCACAGAGTTAACATCATTTCAACCAAACTTTGGGATTCTAGGATCTAGCCCTCCTGAATCCAGAGAGGGATCTCTCCAATATGTACAAAGATGGATATTGTTTTTGAAAAGCTTAATGTAATGATATTAGGCTAGTTATGAAGGCCAAGGGTTTTGTTTTGTTTTGGATGGTTGAGCATGAAGTGTTACTTGAGGGGAAAATTCTAAGTGCAAAAAGTTTCAAAGTGAAAAGTTGCAAGAAAATAGAACAGTTTTGGCAGATAGATAGATATAACGCTGGTTTTTAGTCCATTGGGCTATGGAGTCATATCTGGGCTTTAATTGAACAACAACATCAAGTGTGATCCAAGGGGCAAGTTATCTATACCACAAGATTATTGAGATTAAAATGATGAAATGGAAACATTAAAATGTTGGAGGGGTGGAAACCGATAATAATTTCTCAGAGGATTTATAGTTAGTCCAAACAAGAAAAGCCTTTTAAGTAACTGTTTTAAAACCAACCAAGGACAGGGCTAACCATAGACTTCTTGGGCAAGTTCTTATTAAAGCAGCTTAATTGACAAACAATCCAGTAATCCACATAATTACCTTCGGAAAGTATGAAAACACATAAGAAAAACAGAGTGTAACTTAAGATCAGATAAAGTACTTTTAAACCTAGTCTGCTTTCAGTCAACACCAAGGGAAACTTTCAGAATCTGCCTTTGGAGAAAAGAATCTAGGAATCGGGGCAAACCATATCTTCTCTAGTCTAACTTTAATAGAAAATAATGGAAATAACATTCGAGAACAATGTTTGAGCAAACAGAAGGACGAGGGAATGCCAACATTCCTAACTGTTTAAACTGTATTGAATCATTCTTAAATAAACAAATCTGAAGAAAACATTAAGATAAATATTTCTCAGCTAGAGAAGGTTACTGCTATACAGAAAATCCTAACCCTGTTTAAACTGTTATTTAAAGAGGGAAAATGAACAATATGGCATACATAGAAGGAAAACGATTAAAAAAGAAAGAAGCACTTCACCAGTGATAAAGACCAGGATCCCAAGAAACAACTTTTATATTGATGTCAAACCGGTTACAATCTTCAAGTCCAATGTTTCAGTTCAACAATCATCTTCACTATTCAACCTAACTACTCTAGCGCAAACAGAGCTTCAAGGGCCAGTGAACACTATGTGCAAATAGAAGTCTCGAGCTCAAGTGTATTTCAAAGTTCTGCAACCAACAATTTCTCATCTTCTTCTGAGGCATTTATAGAAGAATGAGGAGGCGATCTGAGAAAATATCTCTCAGGATAATTAATACAGGTTCAAGACTTCTCGGCCCTTTGTGGGGATCGAGAGAGAAATTTACAGGTGGATCACTGTATTAACTTTTTACAATAAATATCAAAGCTCGGTGGGAGCTTTATTTGACTTTGAGGCTCTGTACGCTGTGTGGAGTAATTTCTTGGCTGTGCTGGAGGCGAATATCAGATTTTCTTCAATAACTTCGGCCTCTATATGAATGCTTTGAGGCAACAGGTGGCTCGGTGGTAGCTGAGGAATCAATTTGCCTCAGATGTGGCGGTGGAGGATTTCTGTCTGATAAAACACTTTAGGTTTTCCTTTAAACTGTGTTTTAGATTGGGGATTAGGCTTTTGATAACTGTCTTAGCCGTAATCCCCATAAAAACTATCTTCAATCTTCATCTGTTGTGCTCTGTCTTCAAAACTGATACTCTTTAACTGTGTTTGAATTAAAACAGTGTCTTGTCGATGTGCAGACCCGCACTGGGCTTTACGGCATCAATACTCATAGAGTACTGACGAAACATGGAATAGAGCCCCGTGAATGGCTTCTCTGTAATGAAATGAGGGCATGAGAATCGTCATTCCCAGCCCTTGGCATTTCTTCGTTTATACAATGGAAAACCATTTAGAACACCTGCATCAAACACAAAACAATTAAGAAATCCTGCGGAAAATAGGTTTAAACTGCTTCAGATGGCGGGGGAGGAGTGTAGCCGTCGGATACAAACATCTAATGGTGGAGATCGGCGCAAAACAGAAAAATGAGAGCGGGGAGAAGAAATAAGGCGGGGTGGTTTTGGACCGTCCGATCTGGACACGTGGACGGTCCAGATCTAATCGGAGGGTCTCAATTGGGGGTGGCAGAAAAGGGGATGCGATTGAAACGCAGCGATGCGATTAAGCGCTGGTCATTGATCTGCAGATCAGATCGACAATGGAAGGTGAATCGGAGGGTTTTCGAAACGGGGCGAGACTTGTGATCGGAGGGAATAAGGACCGTTGGATCAGCGGGAAAAGAATGGATAGGATGTAATCGGAGGAAATCGCAAGGGTGTGCGATGGCCGTCGGATTGCGAAACAGATGGACGGCTGCGATGGAATCGGCGGATCGCAATCGGGAGTGAGATGGGAAGGTTTGCGATTGCGATCGGAGGGAACTTGCGATTGAGCGCAGGCCGTCGATCTGAGAACAAGATCAACGGTTAGGATTAAATCGGGGATCGGCAATCGGGGGTGAAACATTGCGATTGCGATTGAAACATTGCTATGCGATTTTGCGCGGACCGTTGGATCAAAGGATTAGATCAACGGTCGGGATTGAATCAGGGATCGGCAATCGGGGGGTGAAACATTGCGATTGCGATTGAAACATTGCAATGCGATTTTAGCGATAACCGTTGATTCAAGAACAAGATCAACGGTGGAGAACCATTCGGGGAGAAAACCTTGCATATTTTTATGAAACCCAAACTTTTGGAATAATCAAAGGTTTTTATGGATCGGGCGGAAGAATATATATATAAAGCGGACAGGCACCCGACTGCGGGGCCTTCGGATATATGGAATGTAATATGCCCGGGAGTATAGAGACAAGGGCCAATCGCAATCGGGCCATTGAGCCTGGTCTTTCCGATCAACCCATTTGTGTTGTTTCCGATTGCGATTGCGCGATCGGCTCTTTTCAATCAACCCATTTATATTCAGCACATGGTTTTAAGTTTTTAACTTAAAACTTTCGGAAAGTGGGTTTTTGGGTTTACAAAGGAAAAACTTGATCAGAGGGGGATTTTTCAATGGTTTAGCGCCCGATTGCGGGCTCTATGGTTATATGAGGAAATAATATGATCGGGGGGTTTTATATGAAAGGCTAATCGCAATCGGAGCTTTGTAATGGTTCAAAGTTATGCACCCTTGGATATTTGCGATGCGATTAGCACCGAAAAGCTTTGGCGTTTGGTTTTAACACATGGGCATGTGGGGGGAAGTGGTTTAGGACTTATCCCAAGGGGCTTAGGTCCATAGCAATAAAAATTTGATTTTTTATGAGAAATTTTCAAGGATTTTAATGGATTTGGGGGTTCCGAAATAGTTAAAAGTGAGTTTTTAACTATGAAAGGGGAAATTTTCATAAATGGAAAGAAGAGGACTTATGAAAACAAGGTAGTTTTGATGGAGAAAAAGGGGAGCAGATGAAAGGTTTTGAGAAGAGGAGAAATGACGATCTTTCAGCAGTCTTTCAGTTGGAATCAGCAGAAATTCCTGAGTATAAAAATGGGACAGCAAATGAGGATTTTGGATAAAGGCATGAGGCCTACAAGGAGTCTTCAAGAGCCAACAATTTTTAGTGATAAAATTTGTTCCTTGGAGGCTCAAAAAAAGATCTTAGCCACCTTTTGGTATAACAAAATATTATAGGTGGCTAACAGATACTATATCCTGTTATAGCCCAGATCAAGTATGATTATCCCTATGCCTCCTGCACTTCCCATATTCAGGAAACCCTTGTTTCCTTGTGATGTTCACCCTCCTTATGTGACATCCTTTGTGCACCTTTTATGGAAGAAGATTGTTGAGGCTTGGGCTGGACGGATCTAGAGGATTGTTTCACTTAGATCCGTGTCTGATTTCAGGTGATATCTCCACTTTATTTTTACATACATCAATAAAAGAAGCTCTGTCACGTTCCTAATGTCATGTCTTTATATGTTTCATATACATGTTAATGATCTTGTAATCATTATCTCATGAATCTTTGATGAGTTTATATGATCTAACATATTGGTATTTAGGATATATATGTTGTACAACTAGTCTCTATGCTTTGTCTTGAGTGAGTTGCAGGTTTTGAAGCACGAAGAGTAGCAGAGGGTTTTCACCCTGTGGGATCGACCTCAAACGTAGGAAATGTTGTGGCTCATTTTCAACTTGATTTTTTGTATTTTTCAAAATACAAAAAAAAACATATTTGTTAGAAAAGGTAAAATTTTTGTATGTTGAAAAAGAATTTTGACTTATATGTTGGTGTATTAACATTATGTGTCGAGATGTGAAGGCGCATCAAGTCGGACTTATTCACAAGCTCAGGAGAGATTAGCGCTACAAAATACTGAATAAGCTCAGGAGGGTTACACCGTGGAGAACAACAAGTTAGTAATCAAGATCATTCATTTGTTATGAAACTGTGTTCGTTATCGAAGAAATCGTATATATTTCCTGAAGGCAGAGAACTGGTGTTTTCCTTAAAAACTTAAGAGTTTTGGAAGAAGTGTAAAGGGGGGAAATCGACGATGAGGATTAAGTCACATAAATGATAGTGAGTGAATGGACGGACCAGATCACATAAGACAGTTGGCACATATCACACTTCGACAATATTTGTGTTTATTGATAAGTCTTCGCAAGGAAAGTTATTTAAGTTGCGATGGAGCATATCGCACATCGACGATTTTTTGTGTTTATTGATAAGTCTTCACACAGCAAGTGATTGAAGTTGCGATGGTGCATATCACATATCGCATGTGATAAGGCTTAGCGGCGAGCGCAGAATTTGGAACTTAATAAAGTGCAAAGTGCGGTAAAGTTTCATTTTGCCGATTGCAATTTGCGATCTGCCCCACCTCCGCTTGCCACATCATCCCCACCTTTATCACGCATCGCACATCACAAGTTCAAAAGGGAAGGCGCTAAGAAATATGTTGTGGACGCCGAAGGCCGAAATGCGATGAAAAGGCAGATGTGATGTGTTTTTCATAGGTGAATAGAATATATTTCAAGTCCAAGTCTTGCGGCGATTTATGAAGAAAAGTTGAACGCGGGAGTAGAATCGAGTGGAAAAAGACCCGACGCTACATGCAGAAGTCTTAAAAGTGGTTACGCCTTGATAATGGAAAAATGATTGAACGCGGGTAGAAAGACTCGAGTATATGACCCGATGCAGAGTAAAGGAAAAGAGAAGATGGAAAGCAGCAGGCACATGCAAAAGGGGCAGAGTCTGGTGGAGATGTGTTTATGCAAACTGTTAGGACATCACAACCGAAACGGAAAGAGGCACGTCAGCAACCAATCCAATCCAGCAAATAGATTGATACTTCTAATTTTATTTTTATTTCTTGTTAAAAGATTGATATTGTAATGAAGTCTTTAATTGCAATGTAATAGGTAGTTTACACAGTTTTAGGAAATTTTGAGTAGTTACGAGAAGTTCCAGCAGTTACAAACTGTTTTTGTATGTATTTAAACCAATGAGTAAGAAAGAAGAGGGTTTCTAGTTTTGGACCTTTGGATGACTAAAATTTTGTACTCAATTTTATGAGAAATTAATGGAAGAAGAGCAAGTTTCCTACATCTGTTGATGTTGATTTGTCTTTCCAGTTTCATTCTATGTTTATTCTTCTTTGAATGAAGTGAAGTAAAGTAGTTGCTGGTCTCTTTATTACACCTATAAGTAAGAGTTAAATAGCCTTAATATGTGCTCCTTCACTCCAATTATTCTTTCTACACAAAGTTCTTTTGAAGTTTAAAGTGATAGATTTTGTTTTTCATCATATCATTTTGAGTTTCCCTTCCAGTTATTATTTTCACTCAGATATCAGCAATTAATGGCATTGTGAAGTCTTTCATTATATCATATTATTAAGGGTACTAAAGAATTAATTTCCAAAGGTATTAAACAAATACCATATGATATTATAATTTTTGTGACATATATTTCTAAAATTTCTTAAGCATTGATTCCTTACCACGGCCAAGGGATTGTCTCTTAAGATACAACATTTTTTGGCACCGTTGTTGGGGATCAAACCCGAGTCACCCGCGTGATAGGCGGGAATACTCACCACTATACTAAAACGCCCAATGAATTCCATGCCTCAAGAATATCTTAAATTACTTCCTTGTTTCACTAGATAAGATGAAGTAACTGCAGAACAACATTTATCCCCGTTGTTACACCATTTTTTGGTCATCTAACCTATTATCATTAGATGGACCCAAGTACACCATGTAAGACCAATTTTACCCTAAGTAAAATTTCTTTCACTATGAAAATAGCTTAGTAAACCACCTTTATTAAGTTGTTTATGGTCTAAATAGGAAACCCCATGAGGAAATATTAAATAAATCTACATTTTTTTTATTTTCCTCAAGGAATAATTAGTTAAACAATAGTTTAATTAATATTCTGAGTCATATCTAACCCAAAATGGGAAAATTTATTAGATAAATCATTATTTATCTTATTATTTTCTAGGAATAAGTATTTAAACCTTAATTAAATAATATTCCTTATTAAGGTTTACTAAATCACTTATAAATAATTAAATAAATCATTATTTATTCGATTATTACTCAACCACATCCTTAAAATAATAAATAAATAATTTATTTATTTATTATTTACAAATGAAGGGGTTTGACCCAAGTCAAATTAATTTTCCCTCCAACAAATATAATAAAATATTCCATAAAAGTTGGATATTGATTTGGTTAATAATATTTTAACTATGCACCAATATCTAGATTAACTCAATATTTTGTTATAAATAGAAGGGTTTTTCCATTCATTTACCACCTTTTGTTGCCTAAAGATCACTCTGGATCTATACTTTGGGTCTGACTATTGATCCACCATGACTATTGATCCACCGGCATAGTCATATTTTGCCGTTGCTACCTTTTGTACGGCTGCTCTACCATCAAGAGAGAGGAGTTTTAGATCTGGAGTGTTGAGGACTTAAAAGAACCCATCCCATTGAGGAGAACTAGTAACACCCTTCTGTGTTTTCCTCCCAGGTGCCATTAATAAAAAATTCATTCAACATATTATTGTCTTGTCTATTGGATGCATGGAGTAAATCTTGTTTTTTCTACTGCTTAATGTCTTCTAATGCATAGATATAGATTTTTGCAACATTTATCTTGATCACCTAACTGCAGATCTAAGGATATTAGCAGCCATCTTTGCTATTAGGGTTGTTTGTTATGCATAGCTAAAGTGGTATTTTTTCGTATGCTTGGAGTTAAGATTCATACTAACAACTGGCGACTCCACACGGGTTTACGATTACGACCACTGTCATTTTTCTGATCCTTACATATCCAGCCGCTTCAAACCCTAATATTTCTCTTCAGCCTCTTTTTTTTCTTTTCTTGATTTTTTTTTTTAACCTATAAAACCCTAAAACGATAAAAATTCTAACTTCTGTGTGTTTTCGGACCTATTGCGCAGGTGACAGACACCAGTCGCAGCCGAGACGACATTTTTTTCTGAAATATGCCGCCGAGAGTGCCAGAAGTGAAGATCACACTTTTTTCCCAAAAAAATGTGATTTGGAGCTTCAGGAAGCGGGAATCAGCCCAAAAACTGCGACCTCTGCTGAAAACAGGCCAGAAAATGTGACCTGTATTTTTTGCAGGAGTTTTTTTGAAAGTTTTCTGGGTTTGTCTGAGCCTCTGTTTAGGGTTGTATGACCTCTGTCTTCACCCATTTTGGACTTGTACTTGTTCTGTTTTTCTCAACTAAGTGGGAACCTAGCCCCCTAGGGCTTCAGTACCCTCCACTTCTTGTGGAAGAGTTTTTGTTGTTGCAGGTTCTCTGAAATTTCAGTCTTTAGCCATTTTTCAGATTTGATACCTCACCTTCAGATCCACTTCAGATCAGCTTTTTATCCATCCAAATCACCTCATTTAGCTTTGTTTGGTTTTTCCTCTAGGGTTCACTCCATTTCCCTCCAGGAGATAGCCTTTCGCCACCTCTTTTTACAGCAATTTTTCCTCTGATTTGTTGTTTTCTGCACCACTTTCCAGCATATTTTTTCTTTCAGATCCCTGTCCCTCTCGAGGTTAGATCTATTGGATTTTTTATTGTGTTTTGATTAGTTTTTTACTCACCTATAGACTAGTTGTTGAGAGGCCTGCCTCCTTGGGTTTAGATTATTGAATTATTAGCTTTTTATTTTCTATTTTTGTAGGCTTATATATTGTCATTTGTAGGTTTATTTGTAGCTATACAACACACCTTTTATTTTTCTCTACAAAATTCTGGGCTTAAAAATTAAAATTTACACACTTCACACACACACCCTAAGACAAAAAGGGCTTGGTTAACACCGCCAAGCAAAGACTCTAAAACATTGAAATCGATTGATCTTGCACCTCTCTGCCCTTGTTTCGACATTGTAATCAGTTGATCCTACACCTCCCTGCCCTTGTCGGTCTCTTTTTCCTTTGTGCCGTGTTTGTCATCATTGCGCCACCAAGGTGTTCATCCCGGAGACTTCTTGGCCTTTATCCTCAGTTTCTGGTAGGAAGAATTACTCCTCCGCGTAGGATTCGAGTTAGTCCTCCACTGAGTCTGCACACCAACTCTTCTTCTGGTCCTTTGGGTTCTCCTTCTCGCTTTGCCTTCGGTTCTCCCCCTGTCACCTTCACCATGTCTGGTGCAGGACCTAATGCTAGTGGTAACCCCGACCCTCATGCTGGGATTACCACTAGTGGGACCGCAACAGACACTACCCCGGCTGTGCCCTTGCTCCCCTTCATGGTAGGCCTCAGCCTCCCTGAATTTGACCAGTTGATAAATGACCCTATACACCATGATGCTAGTTGGCCTGTTGTGCCGACGAAGCTCCCTTTCGACATCCCAAAGTTTGAAGGCCTTGCTGGAGAATATCTTACAAATCATGTTCGATCTTTCCACATGTGGTGTTCGTCTAACTCCATTACCGATGAATCTGTCTATCTTCAGTTGTTCCAACGTATGCTTATAGGTGAAGCTTCTAAGTGGTATGTTGATCAGACCCCTTTCTCTCATACCACCTTTGTGACTTTTGCCCAGGATTTTCTGTCTTACTTCTAGCTTCCCCTTCGTTATGACACTGGTATCTAAATTTTGACTTCTTTTCATCAATCATCTGTGACCCACCTATCCGATCATGTCCATGAATGGTCGAGAAGAAAGAGCCTATGTCAAGCCCCTACCTTCGAAGACCATGTCTACATGGACTGGTTCCTTAGATCTCTCTTGCATCCTATAGGGAAAGATGTCGCATCACATTTTCCTTAAACCGAAGAAGCCGCTCTCCAAATGGCGTTAAAATATGACCCGATCTACACTCAGTCAGGTTATGTTTATACCATTCTACTTGATCTTCCAAGACCCGGTGGTGCCAATGCACCAGGGGCACCTCATGCTGCCGAGGGTATTGTTGGAGCTCTCTCTATTACATACGCTTAGCCTCCCATGGGCTATGGTATTCCTGGGGGGGGGGCAGCACCTCCTGCACTTTTCCCCCTCCTGGTAGCACGTATCCAGGATACGACATGCCTCCTCTTTTTTCCCAACCTCCTGTTTACCACACTGTTACCCAACCTCCTTATTATCTGCATCCACAGCCTGGTGCTCTAGCTCCTCCAACATTAACACCTCCACCTCCCTTTCCTTCTCAACCCCCGCAACAGTAGCCACCGCCCCCTCAGGGGCAGGTGTATGCATAATAGGGCACGACTAATCCTCCTCCCTCCAAAGAGATGAGGAAAGGCACTCAAAATAAATCTTCTCTCGGTAATCCTGAACCTAATCCTAAAAATAATGCACCTAACACTGCTAACCAGCAACAGGGCACTCAGCCCAAGCAGGACAGGCATGTTCCCACGAACCAGCCTTGTTCTTGTTGTGGTGTTTATGGTCATCACACGCACGATTGTCCTCTTTTACAATAGAAGAAGTAGATGTGGGAGTTTCAAGAAACATTGTGAGGACAACAAGCCTCCCCTTCCATCCCTCCCAGTGCTACGCCTAGTCAGCCAACTGTGCTTACTAATCCTTTCCCTTAGTAAGGATTTGTGGCTACCCAACCACCTAAAGGTCAGGCGGCCACTCAACTTCTTCCATCTAGTACCCCTGATTACCAGATCCTCATGATGAACACTAACCAACCTGTTATCATTGACCTCAACCTTCATACCCGGTCCTGTCAGTACACCAAGCCTCCTGCTATGTCTGTCCCCGAGCCACCTCCTTCAGTTTCTACAGAGCCTCTTTCGACACCTAATGGTTCCTTAAAGATCCCTCAGCCTACGGCGGAGGTCCAGACCAAGATCCCTAAGGGACCACTACGCCGAAATGCTGCTTCCGACAAAGTTCCCCATTCATATAGTATAGTAGATGATTTGGCGCAATCCCTTGCTCCCATCTCAACGCTGGAACTCCTCCAGTCGTGCCCTTCACAGTGAAAATCTCTACTATTTTCCATGGGTGCTATAGACCCTGCCAATGATTGCTTGATCGTCTTCGATGTTGACCAGTTAGAACATCCTCCTCTTCCTGCTTCTGTCGCCTTCCAAATCCCAGTCAAAATTCAGAACACTCACGTTTCCCAGTGTATCGTTGATGAGGGGGCATCCATATGTGTGATGTCCACTTCGGTTTGGAAGCAACTCAGATCACTTGAGTTGGCTCCTTCCACGATCACTCTTTGAGTGTGGGATGGCCACACCTCCGAGCCCATCGGCCTGTTCCGGAATTGTCCTATTACTCTTACGGGAAAGACTGTTTGCATTGACGTAGAAGTCATTGATGACCCCTTAGATTACAACATTCTATTGGGTTGTAGCTACACCTATGCGATTTCTGTTGTCCCATCTGCAGTCCACCGCAAGATGTCCTTCCCTCATAATGGAAAGATAGTCACCATTGACCAGTTGACATATTACGAACCGAAGTCTCAGACCTCCCCTGAGTCCATCATCTCTTCGGTGGCCAATAGGCAAACCGTCTATCCTTTGACCAGTGTCTCACCCGAAGTCTACAAAGACTCCTCTTTGCTTGGTACACTCCCTGGTCCTCCTCCTTTTGTCTCTAATCCCAGCTCATTGAATGTTTGCATGATTCAATTGTCTCGGGCTGCTCTCAAGTGGCCCGCTTCGGCTATTTAGCAGCCTCGTCGCCCTCTTCAATTTAGCCTTCTAGACCTCCTCCTCCTGGCCCTTCAACTGGTATCCATGAGCCTCTTTACCCTCCTGGAACGGTTCCTCCAGGCCTTAACCATTTAGGAGCCATCCCGCCTGGCCATTACCCCTCCGATCAGATACCATTCCTAGCCCTCCCCTAGGAGTGTACACATTACCTGTCATGGCTACCCTCTCTCTCCCTAACTTGACCCTTGGGATTCCCGTCTGGTACCTTGATCCTCCAACCGCTACCCCACCTGGTCAACCCAAACCTTATCTTGCTTTGACCCTGGTTCAACCGGTCCCCATGACTTCTCCCACTACAATAGTGCCTCAACCACCTCAACAGGAACCACCTCATGTTGCGACCGATTTAGGTAAGAAGGGAAAATATTGCAAGGGGGCATCAAAGGACAAGGTTTCCCCGACAAATACTGCCCCCCTCGGCCTCCAAAACATACCATCCAGTGTGCTTTGTGTGATGTTGTCGGTCACGCCACCCATACTTTTTCGGAGTTGCCTCACCTTAAGTCCATGGTCAATGAGACGTTTCCGGACTCTGATATCCTAGAGGTATATGTCACTATACCCGATTCAGTCCCGAAACTCAAGTCTTTACGCACAAATAACCCTTATGCTTTGTGTGATTTCCATGGCCACTATACTCACCTCTGTCCCCGCCTTGAAGAGTACTGCTCCTCTTTGGAAGCGGTCCGCCAATTCAAGGCCAAGCGAAATGAGTCCACCGCTCCCTTATTTGCGCGTTTTGCTTCAACAAAACTAGAGGACACATCCACTTCTATTGACATTCCCCCTCCAGATGTCAAAATGACAGAGTCTTCAGCCACTGTCCACTACTTGTCATCATCCATGAGTTCCTCGATGGAAGACCCCCCTGGGACTTCCCCTCCTGTTTCACCTGACCTCCCTTCAGCGCTCACCTTGGGCTCAACATCAGTGGATCCTTAATCTACTTGTTTTTATGTCACCCCTTGTGATGATGCGCATGTGAACCTCTCTTCTCATGATGATGAGTCGGGTAGCTTCGCCGCGTTAGGTGGTGCTTCTTCCATTGGTCACCCCATCTTCTATTACGATGATGACATTATAGAAGAAGTCACCACCCCTGACTTTATCTATCCCCTTACATCGAACCCATGCATTCGAACCACATACACCTTGTGGCCATTACATTAACACCCAATGTTTGGGTAAGGGGGCACCCATATTTGAGAGACTAGAAGAAGCAATTCTCCACAACTCTCCTAGTGTATCTGGTCATGTTGAATCTAGTACCATTATTCTTCCACGTTTAGAAGAACCTCTAGAGTCCCATCTCACTTCAAATCACTCTAAGGATGACACCCCTCATCATTCCTTCATCTTACATCAACAACCCAGTCCCTTCAACATTGTTGTTGACCAACCTGTGAGTTTTCTAGGAGAGCACCAGTTAATTATCTCCAAATCCTCTCTTTTGGATAGTGACACCATGTATGCCAACCTGGAAACTTAAAGTCCATTTGATTCATATATGAAATACCAAAAGATATTGGTAATCCTCCATTCCCTTTCTCAAACTGCATAACCATAAAGAAAACAAATGGCACACCACATCATTATAATGTGTTTAGATTCCTCTTTTTATAAATACATTTTGGCATGACCATAACATGCTTGGGGGCACCTATGCCCCTTGACCTTAAAAATCCCAGATCTCAGCCAAAAACAACATTGAAACCCCCTTTCTCTGATAGGTCGCACTTTTCAGGTCATTTCTTGGGACAGGTTGCAGTTTTCTGCCTAGTACCTGCTACCCAGGTCACAGAACAAACCCCTAAAAGTGCGACCTGGCCTATTCATCAGCTCTAGGAACCTACACTGAACTTTCAATCCATTGAAATGAAAGATTAGGGTTAGGCCTCTTACCTGCAACTGACGGATCTCGATTCTAATGGTTGGTTTGTCCATTACGCTTGCCGCAAGATTTAGGGCCTTCTCTCCTCTCTGCATTCACCATAGCTCCACATGAAAATGAGTGAATTTGGAGGGAAAATGCCTTATTAAAAGCAAACCCCTGATTTTTCTTTCACCTACTACAGCCAAACTGTAGCTCAGTTTGACGAACCGTTTGTACTGTTGGAAAGCTCTCACTGAGCCCTCAAATGGGTATCTGTTAGTTTTTAGTGATTTGATACTTCACCAAGACACTTTTTATCCAGGAAGCGTCACTTCACCCCTCCTCAAAATAGAATTTATTCACTTGCAACACTCGTACTAGGGGCACCACTTTGCCTCCATACTTGTCCATGCCCGTGTCGATTTTTGTCGTGAGTTACCATATTGTACTCATGTTTCTATGGTCCCCCATTGGACCTTTACTGTGTGGCAGCACCATCGATTCACCCTTTTTTAGAGCATCCGAGTTGAGTCATCATCACATTCATGGAGTCTATCCCGAGTCCCTTTGTATCCCGCTATAGTCCTCCATCCTTCGTTGCTTCGTCCCTCTCTCGTGTCGCACATTATGGCCTCCAATCCCACTGTCCCCTATCCCTCATGATATTTTGTTAGTCGCTGCCAGGTCATCCATGCCCTTTATTCTCTAACAAGGGAAGTCGCCCGTCCGCTACTCAGTACCCCCCATTTCATCATCACCCTTGGTGTCTGTCTGTCAGTCACTCTACTATTTTCTCTCGTGCCTTAGTTGAGGGCCTCTTAGTGCCTCACCTATGGCAGACCTCCTTCTGTTGACATCAGATCATTTATTCCAGAAGACAGGTCTAGAGGGTGGTGTACCTTGGTTCCAGCTTCCACTCTTGTTCGTTGCCTTAGATCAGGCAAAGGGACTCCTTATAGCCCTTTGACTTGATAGTTTCTCAGCTCCAGCTCCTTTTAGCATGATCGAGATCCGTATACTCGATGGTTCAGTGATACAGCAGATTGGACCGGTGATTCTTGGGTGTGTGTGAGAAGTTTCAGCCCTCATGAGGGGGTGGCCCTACAGGTAGACCCCCACATGCCTGGATGACCTCTTCATTTCAGCCTCCGATGCAGCTACATAGATTTGATGATGTCGGCCTCAACGACTTGCAGCGCCTTTTCAATTGCATGTATCAGTCAGATTTTCAGAGCCATTTCCTATTTACAGGGGCATCTGGGTTGTATTTGTATCTCATGTACTCAGATATTATTGTACAAGTCCTGGCTACTATCCCAGGCACAATATGTATGTGGGATTCATTATCATGTTTTTTATCTGGCTCATGTTTACGCCAGCATGTACTATATCATTCAGTCCCTTATTTACTAGACGCCTTATTCTTTGTACTTTGTCTCGGCGGGCATAGGTATGCCTCCCCCACTGCCTATAGCATAGGTACTCACTCATAAAAGAGACTTGTCACACCTGTAAGTCTTGCCTAATTAGGGTCTAGTCCTTTTAGCACTTTGGTCTACCTTATACTTCTCTCTCTCTGACTTCCCCTTCGGTGTCTAGTGATTGAGTTCTTACAACGTACTTCGGTCATACGATTAGCTCCTAACGCTCGCATGCTGGGGGGAAATTTGTTACACCATTTTTTGGTCATCTAACCTATTATCATTAGATGGACCCAAGTACACCATGTAAGACCAATTTTACCCTAAGTAAAATTTCTTTCACTATGGAAATAACTTAGTAAACCACCTTTATTAAGTTGTTTATGGTATTTTTTGGAAACCCCGGCAGAAATATGAAATAAATCTACATTTGTTTGATTTTCTGAAGGAATAATTAGTAACATTAGTTAAACAACGAGTTTAATTAATATTCCTGGTTATATTTAACCCAAAACGAAATTAATTAGATAAATCATTATTTATGTTATTATTTCCTAAAGATTAGTTATTTAAACCTTATTAAATAATATTCTTTGTTAAATATAACTAATTCGCCCATAAATAATTAAATAAATCATTATTTATTTGATTATTACTCAACCACATCCTTAAAATGATAAATAAATCATTTATTTATTTATTATTTACAAATAAAGGGATTTGACCCAAGTCAAATTCCTTTTCCCTCCAACAAATATAATAAAATATTCCATAAAAGTTGGATCTTGATTTGGTTATTAATATTTTAATTATGCACCAATATCTAGACTAACTCAATATTTTGTTATAAATAGAAGGGTATTCCCATTCATTTACCACCTTTTGTTGCCTAAAGATCACTCTGGATCTATACTTTTGGTTTGACTATTGATCCACCATCATAGTCATATTTTGCTACCTTTTTTGTCTGGGTTTTCTACACCATCAAGAGATAGGAATTCTAGATCTGAAGTGTTGAGGACTTACAAGAACTCATCCCATTGAGGAGAATTGGGAACACCCTCTTGTGTTTTCCTCCCAGGTGCCATTAATACACAATTCATTCAACATATTCTTGTCTTGTCTATTCGATGCATGGAGTAAATCTTGTTTTTTCTACTTCTTAATGTCTTCTAATGCATAGATCTAGATTTTTGTAGCATTTATCTTAATCACCTAACTGCAGATCTGAGGATATTGGCAGCCATATTTGCTGTTAGGGTTGTTGGTTATGCACAACTAAAGTGGTATTTTTTCGTACGCTTGGAATTAAGATTCATACTATCACCTGTTTTTCAATTTTGCTGAAAATATAAATGTAGAACATCTTGATGTTGTAATGAGAATTTTTGTGTAGTCTCTAAATGGAGAGGCTAGAAAATGGTTCAAAGGTTTACCAAATGGTTCAATTAATAATTGGGAAGAGTTAGAAAATCAATTCACTCAGAGACAGGGAGAGAAGAGAGATCATGGTTATTCATTAACATAATTTAATGCAATTAAAAGAAAGCCTAATGAGAACATTTATGAGTTTGTTAAGAGATTCAAAAAATTGGACAATAGTTTACCTGTAGGGATGAAGCCCCCTCTTTTTGGAGCAAAGATAGTTTTTGCTAGGGCTTTTGAAGCTAATTTCATTTTTACCTAGAGAGAGAGGAGATCCACTACTCTTGAGAAAATACATGCAGATGCTTTAGAAATTGAAGCTAATATGACTGCAGTTGGGAAAATTAAAGAAAATAAGTTAGTTCAAGAGAAGGGAAAAGAAAAAGAAGAATCACCATAGGATCAAAGAATTGATGATATGGCAAAGGTGATTAAAATTTTGTCAAACAAGCTAGTGAAGATGGAGTTGGAAAGTAAAAACTCCCAAAGACCAGTACAACAAAACAAAGGATGATTTAATCCTCAATTTAGGAAACCACCCCTGTAAATTTTGCAGAGGGAGAGAAGAGATCAATACCAAGTTCAAGCACCACTGTATATAGAAGCAACACCTAGAAAGTCGGCAGAAGTTGACCATAAAGAAGCTGAAGATCAGATATATTCTATGTACATGAGAGAAGATGAAGAAGAGGAATATTGTGAGGGAGAATATGCTGAAGCTGAAGCGTCCTTTGATCAAGATGAGACAAATGAATACTATAGGAAATTTACGGATTTCATGCAAGCTGAGTTACATAAGAAGTATGATTTAAGATCTAGAAAGAGATCTAGGGTACAAGATGATGAAGGTGAACAACAAGATTTTGTTCCTTCTCCAATGGCGACTCCACAACAAAAGAACTCAGAAAAAAATTAGATAAAGGTAAACAACTTGTGAATTCAGTAGAAAGAACAGAAGTGCAACAGGATGAATCTTCCCAAAACAGGTATGTTGATACTAATATTTTGGAGAAGGTCGTTCCTAAAACTGAACAGAATTTAAATCCTAGAAAGAATAACGAAGAACCTAAGAAGAATGTTAATAAAATTCAAGTTTTCAATTTATCAAAGGAGCTGGAGAAGTTCAAGATTCAGGTGCCCCTTCTTGAATTAGTTAAGACACCAGGTTATAAAAAATAAATTTCAGAATTCATTAATCTCTCACAGATTGAAGATATAGGTGATACTGTGAACTTGCAAGAAGAAAAACCAGTAGTCACTTTTTGTCCTCATGTTGAAGAAGTATATTCTTCTGTTCCTTCGTTTTACATTTCATTTCTTCTTCGTGATTTTATTCTCCATAATTTCATGTTGGATTCAGGTGCTTCTCAAAATCTTATTCCATTGTCTGTCATGAAAGAGTTGAATTTGCAGATTACTAAACCTTATAGGGATCTATATTCATTTGACTCCAAGAGAGTGAAATGGGTTGGGTTAATAAGGGACATGGTAGTGTTTTTGGCACAGATTCCAGCAAAACATTATTGTTATGAACGTAGTGGTTGCTGACATTCTAGCCATATTTGGAATGCTCTTGTCAAGATCTTGGAGAGAAAAGTTGGGAGGAGTTTTAAAATTTGATTTCACTTATGCTATCATTCCTGTTTTCAATGGGGAAGAAATGAGATTATATAGTGAAACAAGGTTCGTGAAAACCACTACAAAGAAGGATTCAGGTAATTCCCACATTTATAGTCAGGAAAAAGAAGACCTTTCATGTTTCATGCTGCATGAAGATGTAGAATTTGTTGAAATCACATAGAAGCAGCTCTCTTCAGCAATTGTACATAATGAGATGCATTTAAATAAGGTTTGGAAATGCTACTTTGATGGTGCCTACTCCAAGGATGACACATGAGTTGGATTCATGTTGATATCACTAGAAGGTAATCTCATACCTTTTTCTCTTGAGTTAGAATTTGATTCAACAAATAATGTGGCAGAGTATGAGGCCTTGATCTTAAGTCTTCATATTTCTAAAAAGATGGGAATTCAATGTATCTCAATTTTTGGTGATTCTAAATTAATAATAAGATAGATCAAAAAATCATTGTCAAACCAAGCATCTGAGATTAAGATCACACAAAAATGAAGTTTGGGATTTGTTTGAGAACTATTTGAAGTCTTCAATCTTCATTTTATCACAAGGGAGGAGAATAGAATGGCTGACTTAACAGTTGCAGCCAGTACCTTCAAGCCTCCAATAAATCCAAGGCTAAGGTATGAAATTGAAATTAGACATAGACCCTCTATCCCTGACAATGTGAAACATTGGCAGGTGTTTGAAGATGATGAACAGATAAATAAAATCGTGAATATGATTGGAAACTTTGAGGATGCTGAGATTGATCATGAAGAAGAAAAAACAGAGAAGAGAGCGGAAATAAAACACCTCAAAAAATCAATTGCTGATCAGAAGATTATTCAGTTAAAAGATAATGTGCTTCCCAAAGGTCTAGTTCCCCTTGAAATATTATTTGATTCTAATGATGTTGCTGTTAATTCAAAGAAAATACATCAAGAGGGAGAGATAGAAGACTATAGTTTGGGAACCCAACAGGAGCCAAAGATGGTGAAAATATTCAAAGGTGTTCCTAAAAATGATAAAGAAAGGTACATTGATCTGTTTAAGAAGTATATGGATGTGTTTTCTTGGTCGTATGAGGACTTGAAAACATATGATAAAAGCATTATACAACATTATATCCCACTGAAGGAATTTATCAAACCACACAGGAAAAAGCTCAGAGATATTAATCCATTACTTTTAGCTCCAATTGAAAAAGAAGTGAAGAAATTGCCGCAAGAAAAAATCATAGTCCCTCTCAGATATTCATATTTGGTTTCCAATCTGGTTCCTATGAGGAAGATAAATGGAGAAATAAGATTGTATGTGGACTTCAGGAATTTGAACAGACCATCTCTAAAAGATAATTATCCTTTTACAAAAATGGATTATGTCTTACAGAAGGTGACAGGAACTTATAGGATGTCTATGGTTGATGGATTATCTGGGTATAATAAGGTGGCAGTTGAAAAAGAGGATTAGGAAAAGACAACTTTCACAACCCCCTGGGGCACCTTCATGTATGCTAGCACGCAATTTGGTCTTATGAATGCAGGTGCAACATTTCAGAGGGCCATGGACATAACTTTTGTTGGTGAAAAATATGTGGTTGTATATCTGGATGATGTAACTGTATTCTCAGGGTCAGATGATGAACACTTGGACCATTTACAAAAGACCTTTCAAAAGTGCAGAAAGTTTGGTCTGCCACTAAATCCCAAGAAATATTTATTTTCCTTATAAGAAGGTAAATTATCGTGTCACATGGTTTTGAAACAAGGAGTAAAGATTGATCCAGCAAGGGTGGAATAAATTCAGACAATTCCTTTACCCAGAAGCAAGAAATATATCTAGAGATTCTTGGGAAAAATAATTTTTTTGAGGAGGTTTGTGCCAAATTATGCTGAGATTGCGAGAAATATAATAGGCATGTTAAAGAAAAATGCAGAAGTGAGATGGGGTAAGGAAGCAAGAGAAGAATTTTGTAGAATAAAGGAGGCACTGTAGGAAGCTCTAGTTCTGATTAGTCCAGATTGTCAAAAATCCTTTCCGGTATTTTCATTTGCATCCCCCGCTACTATTGTTGCTCTGTTGTTGCAGAAGAATGAGAATAGTAAGGAGCAGCTAGTGGCATTTTTCAATAAAGTTCTCAGAGATTCTGAGCTAAAGTATAACATTTTGGAGAAACAAGTGTATGCATTGGTCAAAGCATTGAAAGCCTTCAAGAATTATGTGTTACAGTCCCAGATAACTACTTACGTCCCTAATTCAGCTGTTAACGATGTGCTGGTTCAAAGTGATGTTGAAGGAAAAAGAGGAAAATGGATAGCGAAAATATAGGAGTATGATTTGGACATTAAACCCACCAAGTTAGTAAAGGGACATGGTTTAGAAAATTTGTTGACAGAAACAAATTTCCAAGCATTGGGAATAAACTTGTTGGCACCAGTGGATGAAGTTGCCAATGAAGAAGGTCAGAACAAGCCTAAAACAAGTATTCAATACAAATTTTTGTGTTCATATTGGTATAAGGAAATATTTCATTACCTGTATTTATTTTCTTGTCCAATTTCACTAAATAGAATGAAATACAGAGCTCTCAAGCTAAAATCTCAGCCATATGTTATAGTAGAAGAAAAGCTATACTGGAAATATCCTGCTGGTATTTTGCTGTTATGTTTTATTGAAGGATAATCCATTGAAGTCATCAGGGAATATCATGAAAGTCTGTGCGGAGGTCATTATAGCTAGAAGGTCACTGCTCATAAAATCCTCAAGTCATATTTCTATTGGCCCACCCTGTTTGCAGATGTATATAGACTGTTCAGAAGTTGTCAGAAACATCAGTTGTTTGCTTAAAATAAAAGACTTGCTCCATTACCTCTCATCCCAGTATTCATAGAAGAACCTTTCAGGAAATGGAGGTTTGATTTTATTGGGGAAATCAATCCACCATCAAATGGACAGTTCAAGTGGATTCTAACTACCACTGATTACTTCAAAAAGTGGGTTGAAGCAATACCCACTAAAAAGGCAAGTGACCAAGTAGTGATGAAGTTTCTGGAGAAGAACATTTTCAGCAGATTCAGATGTCATGTCCAGTCAAGATTGTAACTGATAATTCTTAGGTATTAAAATTTTCTAGATTCATTAATTTCTGTCAAACATATAATGTAATTTTATCACATTCTACAACATATCATCCCCAAGGGAATGGATTGGAAGAATCCTCAAACAAGACATTGGTCAGAATCCTAAAGAAGACAATCACCAAAAATCAGAAGGACTGGGATTAAAAGTTGAATTTTTCCCTTTGGGCAGTTTGAGTAACTACCAGAAGGTCTACTGGTAAGTCTCCCTATGAATTGGTTTATGGAACTCAGTAATTATTTCCTACTCAGTTGGCTAGACCAGTTGTGTTAGTGTGTTTGGTGCACGAATGTACGAAATCACACCAACTAAAGAGGGGTTGTTTTTCCCTCTTAAGTTGTTCGTCACAGGAAGAAAATAGATGGAGCCAAGCAAGTTGGTGTAACATGCTAAAACATAAACATACTAGATAGATAAATAACATGCATATTCAAACATAAAACTAAACTAAAACTAAAACAAATAAAACAAAAGCTCTAAATAGAGTCAAACAACTTCAATAATCCAAACGATGGCTCCTACGTCCCCTCTTATTGAGTGCTGGTAGGAAATGAGGATGAAACTTTAACCCACTTGTCAAGTGGCCCTTATAACTAGGGGTTATAATTCCCGATGCAAGGATGTCTTTACTTTCAAGCTGCCTTGGCGCAAAGTCTCCCTCTCTCTACTATCGTGGATTGGAGTTGTTGGATGGCCAAAAATTGAGTCCCCTCTATCTCTACTCTGGATCACACATTGATGGTATTGCTTGCAGAAATTCTGGCCAGCATAACAATGTGCTCTCATGTTTTTCATCTCTTGGTGGCTTTTTATATGAGAATTCAAATCCTCCTTCCCCCTCTTGGTACATTGTGGATAGTGACCCAAGAGAGGACGGTGATTCCACTGTGTGCCACATTTATTCCATTGTGTGCTCCCTTGATGTCCTAAGGAGGCTTGGGCAGTTGTCCTTAGGCGGCTTCAAGTGTGGAATCAATTTCCTAGAGTGTGCCTTGTGGTCCTGGAAAGTGACTTTCGCCACTCCCAGGATTCTGCGATTTTTTGAGAAAAAGGCACAAAGGCACATTTATCGAATAATTTTGTGCACAAAAGCACATTTGAATGGTTCTTCTTGTACGCAATTTGATTTTTCCTTTCAGACCTTAGAGATTTTTAAATACTTTCATATTCTCTAATGTCTTTCAACCTTGTAAATCCTTCTGCCTGACATTAAATAATGTCACCTTCGCTTGTACAATTTTCTAGTGATAACAGTTTCCCCCTAATGTGTGAGGTCTAGGAATAACTGTATAGCCGAAATACATTATAGTTTCTTTTCTGTATACTATGTGTAGAGAGAGAGAGAGAGAGACCTGCGTGTAGCTCGACATTGGAGACACCCTGCACTGGGTCGAAGAGCGACCATGTCCTGTGGGATCCCTGTAAGTGATGGTATAATACAATATATACAAATTTTCTATGAGGTGGGCATGTCCCATGCTCGTAATGATTTGGCTATTTAAGAAAATCTATTTGACAGATACAGATTCTGTCTTTGTCACTAATATTGTAGTGACTGGTTGGTTGATGAAGACGACTATTGACGCCCTGAGGGGCATTCTTTTCTTTGAAAATAGGTGGAAAGTGGTACCCATATGCGCGAAATAGGTATGACATATAAATGCGCATTATACGCATAGGCGTTGGCTGGGACCTTCCCGTGGAAGCATTGCTGAAAGAGGCGCTTATAAAGGCACGGGTCTTCGATGAATTTGATCAAAGTGCAATGGTTGTAAGGTACTATACCATCTTGACATGAAAGCTTGTGTTGTAGTCGAATGTCAAGAGGATTGATGACATCTATGGGCAATGAGGCCTCCCATAGTGCCACTCGAGGACGCCCTTTTTGTGGAGAGGGGTGTTCTAAGGTACTGCTTCCTTTTTGGAAAAGAGGTGTTGATGTTGATAAAAAGGAAGCCTCAACTGAAAAAGGGGGTCACTAATATGGAGGATCAGGATCCTGGATGTGATGGGTTTAACATAGGCATGATGGCGAGGGGTGACTGAAAACTGATGATGGGGATTCAGTGGCCCAAGGTAAGAGTATAAAAATCAGCTTGGCGATAGTCATAACTATTTATAATGGGGAAATACCTGGAGTCGGTAGGACTTCCAAGGTGGGTATAAATAGGTTATGAATGTCGTGGTGTCTTTTGCGTGAGGGTGTGATACTCCGACCAAGGGTGACCAGGGACTACTACCATGGGATAAAAAATGAATGGGTGGGTGGGAGACATAGTGCACCATTTGCGGTCTTTATGCACTTACCAAAAGAATAAAATAATGGGGTTTGGTTTGTACAAAACACAAAGACAGGTGCCCCAAAACATGAAAATGTTCACTCACTGATGATGTGAGGAAGGTGTTCTGCTGAGGGTGGGGGCCCCATTGGTTGGTCTCATGTGTCAGGTTGATGAAGCAGATGAAAAAGTATCGCAGATGGGTTATGCTGATGGAGGTGTGGTGGGCCGAATATGAGGAGCGCTAGTGCGCTTTTGATCTGCTTGTACAACCTGGTTGTCTGGGAGAGGGGTTTTATTTCATATGGTAAAACTTGACCTTATGAATGACGACTAAATGGGCATGAGGTACTTCCCGGATGAAGGTGGTATGGCCATGGCATCACTATTGTTGTGATATATGGTCTACTGCGGGTGACGAGCGCCATGGGGGGGGAGGCTCTACCGACCAACAAGGATGATTATCATGTGCAAGGTGAGGTGATGATAAACATGGTTAGTTGTGTGGAACCTATGGATGATTTCTGATGGTGAAATGATGTTCGGATATGCATAGTTTTTCTGGGACTCTATCATGCTGGGGGTATAATGATACCTGCTCTGGAACTTTCAGTGGATGGAGTTGTGGATGGTTTTCATACTACCTACAAAAACAATTACCCCAAGTGAAAACATCTTCTTTATCCAAATATTATTGAAAGACATGTGCTATAAAAAGAAGATGAGGGAGGGCATACTGTTGTGTAACCAGCTCCAAAAATAGAAGAAAAGAGATATGAACGCCTTAGAAATAAGCCACTTCGAGGGGGCAACCTCCAATACATTACATAAATGAACAATTCTTCGATGATGCAATTTAAAAAACCTCCTTTCTATATATAGGAGTCCATGGGGCCATAATGTAATCCTAGTGGGCCACAATGTAATCCTAGCCGACCTAACAATAATAATTTAAGGGCACAATAATAACAAAATGGGGGTTACAAGGGTTCAATAATAACAATAAGGGGGTTACACTAACAATAATAAGGGACTATATTAGTGATATAGGGACCTAACATGCCCCTCTCCTTAAAACAAGTGTTGTCCTCAACGCTTGATTATTTCTTGATGCTTCTGTATAAAATTCTCATCCTCCCATGTGGAATCTTCTACAGGAAAGTTCTTCCACTTGCTGTGATACTCTGAAATTGATCGTACTTGTCGAGTTATTGTTTCTGTGACTGCTTCAGAACTTCTTTCGATGTGATGTTGATATTCTTGTTGTTTCATTAGATTCTGCACCAACGTTAGGTTATCCTTTGAGAGTTGGAGAACTTGTTGTTGATGCTCGATCTGATCTTCCACTAATTTATCATCCATATTAGCTATTATTTTATTCTTCAAACCATCCAACTTAGCCTCCATTTCTACTTTTAAACCATCTATGTCATCTTCGGTTGCTCTTTGTAAGATCGAAATTTGTTGCACTTGGTACCGTAATTTTGATATCTCATACTGCAATTCTTCCTCTTCATGCGTCATAGTATAGATTTCTGAGGGAATAATGGGTGTTGAATTCTTTTTAGGAGGCATCCCAGAACCCAATACTGAAATATATGCTCAATAGGCCCTTGGAATCACTTCAAACTGATTTTTCAAACAAGATTTATGCAATTTGAAAAAACTAATAAACACCTTTTATTTGCTTTTGAGGAGCTCGATATTGAAATTTTATTATCTCTGTGATTGTGGCTCTTCAATATCTAAAATTCTGCACTAAAGTAGCCCTCTAAATTCTCTTTTTAATGCCACAGGTCTGACCTGATTTGGATTCTCCAAGACAAAGTTGTGTCCAATCTCCCACAATGACCTAATTCTGGACTGGTTCAGTAGAGCAAACTTGTACGACTTGCGACGTGTCACTGTTTCAGCTTCGCACCATATGAATTTCAGATCCTGAACCTTCGTAGAAAAAAAATTATAGCAAAAATGCCACGATGACCTGTTTAGGAGCTTGAAAAAAGACCTAACTTCCACAGATGATATCTCCGAAAATTTTGCGAACCAAGCTCTGAAATTTTTAGACAAGCTTCCTCAGGATTTTGGCTTCGCACCCTAAAAATTTCAGCTTCTGAGACTTCGTAGAAAAAAAGTTATAGCGAAAATGCCACGATGACTTGTTTAGGAGCAACGAAACCCTAGAATCCAAACCTCTGATACCAAATGTTGTGTAACCAGCTCCAAAAATAGAAGAAAAGAGATATGAACGCCTTAGAAATAAGCCACTTCGAGGGGGCAACCTCCAATACATTACATAAATGAACAATTCTTCGATGATACAATTTAAAAAACCTCCTTTCTATATATAGGAGTCCATGGGGCCATAATGTAATCCTAGTGGGCCACAATGTAATCCTAGCCGACCTAACAATAATAATTTAAGGGCACAATAATAACAAAATGGGGGTTACACTAACAATAATAAGGGACTATACTAGTGATATAGGGACCTAACACATACCTACCAACGTTGAAATTTTTTTTCAGGGGTGCGAATGCCAGGCATCGCCTTTGGGCATTATGGAATGTTGATCACAGTGCTGCTTTTGGTCTGGTGATTGGACCTTCTGAGCTTTCATTATGGTCCTTCAAAGTTTCTGAAAAGGGCGATATATAGGTGAATATGGCACAATTCAATTCATTTGTGTCTGTTGAGTATTGAGAGGTCAGAGGCACCTGGGATTAGCGATTTTATGGCCAGGTAAACTCCATGACGTCTTTCATTTTAATTTTTTTTCAGTCTAGGGGTGCCGGGGTCCATACAATACTAGTTTGTACGGATTCTGAGCTAGTTTTACCCTTGATTGCGTGGGCGATTAGGGTATTGGTGCGCCTTTTGTGCACAAAACAAAGGTTTTGCGCGTAGAAGGTGCGCATGTCCAAATTCTGGGTGCACATTTTGTGCGCTTGTGAGAGGGACAGATGCACCTTCCTCGTGCATGTCTGAGGGACAGGCGCGCGAAAATCCAAGGCAAATTTTGTGAAATTTTTTCCTGTTTTTTGGTATTTTTATGCTGCTGATGTGCTCCTGTTTTGATGACAGGATGTTGTGGAGGGAGTGGGATTGGCCTGAGCTCTGCACTTCTTTGGCTGCAGATGGTCAGGCATGCCAACAGTTGGCGCAATGGGTCTCCTGAAATTTGTGGAGAATGACCTTCTTCGGTCAGAGGATCAACTTCTGCACTACCTGATCCAGTGTTGGAAAAACGAGCGCAAGGTGTTTGTGCTACGTGGGTGTGAGCTCACTATTCGTCCTGAGACGGATATCTAACTTGTGACCGGGCTGCTGCCTCAGGGTGAGGCGCTTCGGTATCCACTTCCTTCTAGGAGGGTGGATTTTGAGTGGTTTCGGGAGCGTTATTGTGGCGGGGCATCCCTTACAGAGGGGTGCATAGTTATTGCCTCGGTGACAAATTTTTCTGAGCTGTGTGCTTTGGCGGATATTGTGCGACTGGCAGGGTCGTCTGCTCCACATCGAGCATTGGGCCCGCAGGTTGGTGTCTGGCACCAGTTGAGGGCTAGGAATTTTTTCGACTTTGCCCATTTCTGTTATGACGGGATGCTAGCATAGCTTTACAAGGTCTGGGATGGATTGAAGTTGTTTTCCTACACCAGCATTTTATGTAGCATTATGTACGAGCGGGTGGTGCTGCTGAGACCGGTGGTGGAGGTGCCTGCTGGGGGGCCATGGGAGCCTTGCATGAGGAGGTGGGCTCCTATGATGCCTCGAGGAGGTGGGGGTAGAGTGGGGTGTTACTGGAATGCCACCACACAATATTGGTTTGAGGCCAACCCACAGATGTTCCTGCCATTCCCTTATGCAGGGATGGACCTTCGAGGGGATCCAGACATGGGTCTTCCTGCTGGATACGCTTGGGGGCGAGTAGGTATGTATTTTTTGCTTTCTGCATTTATTTGAGTATTTATGGTTATATGTGTATTATGATGAAACTGAAATAGTTTTGGTTACTCTTGCAGATGTTGGCGAGGTTGGTCGCCCTGTGGCCCGATTAGTTGGGCATGATCCTATTCGGAGACCTCGGGGAGCTCGTGGGGGGCTCGGAGGAGTTCCTGCATAGCCTCAGGGTGGGGTACTCGGTGGTGAGGCTGGCCCTTTAGCCGAGATACTGCCGAGACTGTAGCTAAGCGAGCTCATGCTGATGCGGCAGAGGCTCGTGTTGCTGATCTGACCGAGTGGGTGTCAGTTATGGATGATGCCTAGGATCGAGTGGACCGCTTGACCCAGGGGATGCCAACTCGAGGATTTTTAGATAAGGATGTATGGCTGGAGACCTTGATGGCTCAGGAGAGGGGCTATCAGTCAATGTTAAATTGGGTGGCGGTCTCAATATTGACGACGTCTCCAGTAGTGGTACTAGGAGCAATAGTGGGTCTAGGTTCCCCACCTGGGGGAGCACTGCCCTAGAGTCATTTCGTACATGGGGAAAGCACCCATTATGAGTATGCTTCCCCTATTTTTGAAGACGTATATGTGTATCTTTTTGGGCTGACCGATGGGTCAAGGACACTATTTTTGTACTCAGACACATACATTTTGATATATATGTGAGAGATATTTTTTGTGGCTCTACATAGTGTGCTCCCTGTTTCTGCTTATGAATTATGTTATGATGATGGATATCTATCTTTTATATGTATTTTTTTTTATGTATGATGGTTTATTTGAGATGCATTCTAGTTTAGAATATTGTTAGCTATGCGATTAGATGTTCGGTTTTGACTCCTTGGTACATGTGTGAATGTAATGTAGTCAAATTATCTGCTTAATATTTTTGCACGCAAATATTTTCTAAATAGATGTGAATCTCGTATCTCAAATTTTTGGTTTAACTACGACACTACTAAGTGGGAATCAAGGTAGATATGCATATGGTGTATGCCATGATGGAGGGCGTCACTCATAAGTCCTATAACAACGTCATATTCTGCTTGATTTTTTGTTGTTGAACCGATGCACACACCATTGGTGAAGAGTGGTGATCGGTCAGGGTGATAGATAACCCAGGCGGCTGTGTTAGATGATCCAAATATATTAATGTAAAGTTAGGATAAAATATTTATTAAATTATAATATTTAATAAATATTAAGAGGCACTTAGAAATAGAATATTGTTAGCAAAGATAGGACTCTAGAATTGAGTCGTATCTTAGGCTCCAAAATAGGAATAAAGTTAGTAGATTGGATAGAAGATCATTTATTGTAAATGGACACTTGTTATTTTTTCAAGTGATCCATAACTAAATTAAGTTAGGACATATAGCTTATAAATAGGTTAGTCTCCTAATTGCAAATTTAGTAGAATTTTACGTTTGTAAACTCCTGCAACTTTTTATGTAATTTCTTTTCCATTATTAATAAAATTATGTGTCTAAGGACACTTCTGCCATTAATGTGGTATCAAAGCCATTGGTAATGCAGATGATGTGAAGGTGAAGATTCCAGCTTTGCAGACTTTTGGAAAATTCTGCTAAAGGATGAATTGGTATGCAATATTGTCAATGCTTTAAGGAAAATAAATTTATTGCTTATAATCTGAAAATAAATTTTTTTATTTAAGATTCAGTTTTTTTTTTAAATCCAATTTTCTGCGAGCTTCTTGTCGAGATCTTCCTATAGTTTTTCTTCCCATTGAATAAGCTTGTTTGTGAAAAGAGCCCCCAACCACTCGCACAGATTTCCAGGCAGATCGAAGTCCAAGCTTAAGCTTGTTAAAAGCGTTACTGTTAGCACTGAAGCTAACTAATGCAGAGACTTCATGTGGATGAACCAACATAGAGATTTATTTTAAAGTGGTGTAGAATAGAGCTTTCATGCTCGTTGACAGTATTGTCAATTACGTGAAGCAAATCGAACCATTGTGTACAGGTAGCACTCAACCATCGAAGGGATGTAAGAAAACGGGAGCGCAGAGGCCATACTCATGACCATCGTAGCAATCAACTGTTTGCAAGACCAATCACCGGACGGAGGCATGAATGAAATCCGTAATGGTTTGAAGGAATAATGAAATCCGTAATTCTTTGTAGCAGAGTTAAAGCCGTGGTATTTGAATTGGTAAATGCTAATGCCATATAAGCGATAGACCTAGCGCTATAGGAGCCAAGATACAAGTAGAACGCTACCACCGTGAAGGTATGGCCAGCGTTTGGAATGCTATGGGTGTATGATGATCAACACATTGTTTAAACAAATGTCTTTTGCATGATTCGAATATTTTAAATAGATTTCCATTGATTCTGTTGAGTGGAGGCATCAACTAGAAGTCAAGAATTTAGATCCCAGCCTATACATCTTACAATCTCCACAATTTGCACTGGGTTTGAGAATCAGAATTTGCGTATTTATTTAATAAATGTATGAAACTGTATGAACTAGTATAGAGGGTATAACTCCATTCCTGTGGAGAGTTGTTTTGTTTTACAGATTAATAAGCATTGGGTGGATTGAATTGTATGTAATTGATGAAATTTTGACGAATAACTTGTTCAATTGCTAGCTAGTAGAAAATCAATTACATTTTTATGAAGGACATAAGCTCATTCTTTAAAGAGTGATTTGGGAAAGACAAGGAGTGAATTTTTTTTTGTAATTGGAGTTATAAGGGAGAAAATTGAAATTTTGTCATTTTTTTTTTGGAGAAACAAGGAGTGATATTGTAACTCAAAGTAATTTTTTACTTTGAGGGGGGTAGATTTTTTAAAGGCATTGTCAAATTTTGCAAATATTTCATTGTAAAACACTCAATGAGAAATTGACTAGAGCCAAGTGCAAAGCTCAGTCATTTTTCTCCTTTTTTTTAAACGAATATACAAGGGTCAAGGTCAAGCCTCGATAGATTGTTTTTTTGCGTGGCGTGTTTCGTCTTTGCATGGCATGTTTCGTGTGACGAGTTGCTCAATTTTTTGTGCTTGACTCTTTTGGTGCACTGATTCAACACTACAATGTCAAAGTTAATCAATCTGTTGTCTGAATCTGATAAGCTAGAAGGAGTGAAATCTTATAAGACATGGAAATGTCTAATTGAAAGCACTCTCATATATAATGAATTGTGGCATGAAATTTGTGATGGCAACATTAAGCCAAATAAACCAGCATATGCAACTTCACTTGCAAAATGGGAAGTAAAATATGGCAAAGCATTAGATCTTATAAAAGCTTCAGTTAATAATGAAATGTACATACATATTGAAAATTCCTCAGATGCATGGACTGCTTTACGTACATTCAAATATCTCTTTGATACACAACCTGAATCAAAGAAGGTTGATCTTCAATTAAAATTTCTTCAACAGAAATTAACTGAAGGTGGTGATGTCCTTGAGTATATTTCACGACTTAAAAACATCAAGAAAGAAATCATAAATTTTGGTTTTCAAGCTGTTGATGAAAGCTTCTTGACCACGATTCTAATTTCTGGATTTCCATCATCATATACACATTTTTTGGGAACTTTGCAAGTCACTGGAAAGTTAGAGAAGATAAAGTTTGATGAATTGAGTGACAGGTTAGCTCAACATGATAAAACCTTTAGGAAGAAGAAACATATTGGAGAATATGTCTTCTTCACCGAAGCCAACTCAAGTAACTCCTCAGCTGATAGTTCAAGAAACAGAGGAAGAGGAAATTTCAATCAAAATCAAGCAGCCCAAGGTCATGGTCACAGTCAAAGAAGAGGAAACAATTTCAACAGAGGCTACAATTCAGGAAGGAGCAATTTTCAAGGAAGAGGCAACAATCAAAACATAGGATATCATCAAGGTAGAGGACAAAGTCCAGGGAGAGGACAAACTCAAAACAGAGGCCAAAGTAGAGGCCAAGGACAGTATCAAGGCAGAGGACACTCTCAAGGTAGAGGCAATGATTTCAGTCAAATTTTTTGCAGGAGATGTAACAAAGTTGGCCATTATGCGGCATATTGTAGAGCTTCTATTAAGAATATTCCCAAGTTTCATCCAAACTCTGCACAGTTTGCAAAGGATGAAGATGATCCTGATAGTTCTGAATATGTCTTCACTAACACAGAAGTAACACCTTTACAGGTTTCAATATTTCTCAGAAGTGATTATGAAGATGCATGGATTATGGATACAGGCGCAACTCAACACATGAAATTTTGACGTGACTTCTTTTGGAGTTTTGAATAATTTCATCTAAATTAAATCTATCTTGCTGATAAAACAAAACATACTCCTTCAGGAAAAGGCGTAGTTAAATTTTTTTTACCATGCATTGGAGAAAGAATGATTTCAAATGTATGGTATGTCCCAACATTTAAGCAAAACTTGTTATCTTTATTCACGATTCGACAAGCAGGACATATGGTGATTATGGAATATGCTTAGTTAAAATCAACTCAGTAAAAAAAAACATGAAAACAGTGATGACATGTTATGAATATGGAAAACTGTTAAGGATGAAAGGGACAATTATTCCAAGAAATTTTGACTTCCCAGGAGTAGCAAGTATAAATATTTCACTGATCAGATTGTGGCATGTAAGATATGGCCATCTCAACTTTGACAGTATCTCTTAGTTACAAAAACAGGGAATGGTTAAAGGACTTCCAACCTTCAAAAGGGAAAATGCAAAGTGTGAATCTTTCATTTTTGGAAAACAACATCGAGAGACTTTTCCAACAAGTTCATGGCGCGAAAACAGGCAATTGCAGTTGGTTCACAGTAATATTTTTTGACCCTTTCCAACTTCGCTCGGAAGTTTAAGATATTTTTTACTCTTTGTTGATGATTTTAGCAGGATGACTTGGGTTTATTTCTTGAAGCAAAAGTCAAAAGCATTTGAAAATTTCAAAACTTTTCGTCAGCTTATTGAAAATGAAGTAAAGGAGAAGATTGGCACTCTTAGAAATGATAATGGCGGAGAATTCACTTCAAATGAATTCAAAAAGTATTGCATGGATAATGGCATAAAACTACATCTTACCAATGTCTACACTTCGCAACAAAATGGGGTAGTAGAAAGAATGAATCATACCTTGTTAGGAATGGCGCGATCTATGTTAAATTTAAAAAATTTAAGTCCTTTATATTGGGCCAAAGCAATTCATACCGTTGTCTACTTGAGGAACAGATCTCCCACTGCTTCTTTAGATGGAATCACACCTTATGAAGCATGGTTTGGCTTCAAACCTCGAGTAAAACATCTCAGAGTTTTTGGATCAGTCTGTTATGCCTTAGTTCCGAAGGAAAAACGAACTAAACTTGATGCACGAAGCTTGAAGTGCACAATGATCGGGTATTCTGATGAGAAGAAAGGGTACCGAATTTTGTTGAATGGGAAATTTATTGTAAGCAGAGATGTGATTTTTGATGAAAATGAGAGTAAGAGTGCTGAAGAAGTTGAAAGTCTTCTTCAAAAGTTAGAAACAAAAAGTGATAAAAGAAATGGAAATTTACAAAGTCAACCAACTTCACAAAATTGGTATGAACTTGAGTTTCCTTCATCTGAAAATGATTCATCCAGTTTGTCTTCTTCATCAGCGCCATCTGGGTCTTCTAGCAGTTCATCCAACTCTCCTAGCAGCAGCAGTTCTTCTGAAAATGACTCTCCGCCCCGAGAACCTGTGGTTGATCAACAAACATCAGTTTATATCAACCCTCTTTTCAATGATGGTGATTTTTCACAATCCCAAACCAGTGAACATCAATTTCCAAAATGGGTAGTTCAACTTTTGAAAGATGTAAGGCCTAATGAACAGAATAAAATAGGAACAAGGGGATCACAAAGAAACGAAGGAGCCTTGATAGAAAATGATTTTACTGAACCTTATACATACTGAGACGCAGTAAAACATATATAATGGCAACAATCTATGGTTGATGAATATCAGGTAGTTCAAGACAATAACACTTGGAAAATTTTTGATTGTCCTCAGAATGTTAAACCCATCGGATGCAAATGCGTTTATCGAATGAAGTACAAGAAAAATGGTGAAATTGACAAGTATAAAGCAAGACTTGTTGCTAAGAGTTTTGCACAGTAGGAAGGGATAGATTATGAGGAAACGTTTGCTCCTATAGCTAAATGAAACACAATCTGACTCACACTTGCCTTAACATCTCAACAAGGATGGAAAGTTCATCAAATGGATGTAAAGAGTGCTTTCCTCAATGGTGATTTACAGGAAGAAGTGTACATGACACAACCACCAGGTTTTAAAATTGAAGGACAGGAACATAAATTCTACAAACTGATAAAGGCTTTATATGGGTTAAAACAAGCTCCCTGAGCTTGGTATGCCAAAATGGATGAATACCTTCGGAAATTTGGTTTTCAATGAAGTGAATCTGATGATACCTTGTATGTACGTCAACAAGGTAAAAATCTGGTGATTTTGGTTATGTATGTAGATGATTTGATTATCACAGGCAACAATGATGATCACATTTCACAGGTGAAAAAGGAGTTACATGTAGGTTTTAAGATGATAGATTTGGGACTACTTCACTACTATCTTGGAGTTGAAGTATTCCAACGTCCACATCATATCTTAATTTCTCAGAGTAAGTATGCAACATAAATTCTTCAGCGATTTGGAATGCAGGATTGTAAGCCTGTTCTCACCCCTATGGAACAATACTTGAAACTTTGAAAATTTGAAGGGGGGGGAATGGTGGATAGCACTACTTATAGATAGTTGATTGGTAGCTTGATTTTTCTGACAACTACTTGACCAGATCTTTCTTATGTCGTCAATATAGTTTCTTGCTTTAGGCAGGAACCACGGGAGAACCACTAGAATGCAGCCAAAATATTTCTTTGTTATATCCAAGGAACAAAATATTTTGGTCTTCTTTAAAAAAGACTACAAATTTTGTACTTGGTGGATTTTCAGATGCTAACTTTGCTAGAAGTATTGATGATAGGGCATCAACCTCAGGTTATTTAATGAACATGGGGTCAGCTGCAATTTCCTAGAGTTGCAAGAAGCAAGCTACAATGTCCACTTCTTCAGCAGAAGTAGAGTACATTTAAGCATGGGAAGCAGCATGTGAGATTGTTTGATTGCGTAGAGTTTTACAGGACTTGGGAATTCCTCCAGCAAAAGCTACTTCGTTATTCATCGACAACCAGTTAGCAATAAAGCTTGCCAAGAATCTAGTTTTTCATTCAAATACAAAGCATGTGGACACCAAGTATCATCATATCGGATCACTCATTGCAAAGGATGTCATCAAGCCGATTTATTGTCCTTCAACAGATCAGACCTCCGATATCTTCACCAAACCTCTTGGCAGAATAAAATTTACTAAGTTCAGAGATGAACTTGGTATATGTTGTAATGTATCTTTGGATCATAGGGGGGAATGTTAGATGATCCAAATATATTAATGTAAAGTTAGGATAAAATATTTATTAAATTAGAATATTTAATAAATATCAGAGAATAAAAATATTTATTAAATTATAGAATTTAATAAATATTAAGAGACACTTAGAAATAGAATATTGTTAGCAAAGATAGGACTCTATAATTGAGTCGTATCTTAGGCTCTAAAATAGGAATAAAGTTAGTAGATTGGATAGAAGATCATTTATTGTAAATGGACACTTGTTATTTTTTCAAGTGATCCATAACTAAATTAAGTTAGGACATATAGATTATAAATAGGTTAGTCTCCTAATTGAAAACTTAGTAGAAGTTTACGTTTGTAAACTCCTGCAACTTTTTATGTAATTTCTTTTCCATTAATAAGAAAATTACGTGTCTGAGGACACTTCTGCCATTAGGCTGCTGCTAAACTTTGAGTCCATATTGATGCTCCATCAACAAATCTGAAGTAAGGGTCGGGTTGGTAATCCATTGTAACACTCGAGCGCATTTGGTAACAAGTATTTTGGTAAAAAATTTAAAGTGTTTGGGTTTGTGTACGTTGACTCTAGGGTAGGGCCTTCTTGGCCCTTATGGGTATAATTTCTTGAGGTAAAGTTCATTGACGGGGTTGTTGAGGCATGTCCCGTCGGATTTAGTCAAGATGTATGCCCCCTTGAGGAGGCAATGTTTTATGATGTAGGGTCCTTTCCACAAGTTTTCTAACTTTCCTGGCCCTATGGCTTCTTTTTCGACATCGTAGCGGAGGACTAGTTCTCCCTCGGTGAATGAGCGAGGGTTGATGTGGCGGTCAAACAATTCTCTTACCCTTTTCTTGTGGGCCTCGTTGTGTTATAGCGACTGTCGTCGGATTTCGTCGACAAGCTATAGTTGTACTAGAAGCTGTTCTAGAGGTTGGGTATCATAGAGGAGTTCAATGGCGACATGTAAATTTGGGATCTTGCGGAAATCAATGCAAAAGCGCAAGGAACCTTGACCTTTTGCGACAGGAATAAGGTGGGAATCCTGGGACGTGGGGGAAACTACATTCCTATTTCCGATATAGGATGATACAAATTGTATGTGGTGTATCGTGTTGTCGACGTTTGGTGGGGAAGAATCTCCATGATGGGAGTTTGTGTAAGCGCAAGGTTGGGTCCCCCGTTAGGATGGTCAATTTCCTGTTGGTGGAAATTGTGCTTGGTGCAGAGGTGCCTGAATGTTACCATTAACAGCCATGCCTCTGGTTCATGGTTATGGCCAGTGCATATGATGCATGGTACCACTATGCCAACTGAGTAGATTATGTGGGATTCAACACTACTCATTGTCCCAGATGTGGATGCTTGGAAAGGATCTATTGTAGAAGATGAGGTCTTCTACTTCCATTTCCATGCTGTTGGCTTGGGTATGTCTAGCTCTTTTGTGGAGTGTAGACTTAACGTTTCTCTTGCCCCTTTTAGCTTGGGGAGATGCTCACATTTAACTGTATGATGAAAGTGTGAAAAAATCTGACAATAAGTACGCGTGATATTCTCTTCGTTAGAGAGAATTTTTTGTGGGAGAAAAGAGACTGTGCGAAAACTGTTTGCGAGGGGGTTCAGTTCTTTGCACTGATTGACCTGGTGGTCAATCAGGTCACATAGTCCAAATGTTATCCTAGGTTGGGCCTGGGTCATGCTTGGTTGGTGTACTGTCTTAGTTTTCCCATCTGTTAGTCATCAATATTTTTTCACTATCTTTAGCTGACTATAGATTGGTTCTATATTTCTGAAAACAACCTTCCTTGAATATTGTGAGTTTCAGAAATCTCACTACCTTCATTATCCTTATAGAAAAATTTTCACTATTCTATTAGTTTCCCATTTTCATGGTCACCCTGTTTCTCCTACAAACTCCTCATAAGCTTATACCTCCCATTTTTTCCCTCCTTCCTTGCCTATAACCTCATTGGCCTATTTTTCCCCTGTCCATAAACTCCACTTTCCCTCTAGGGTTTCCTATAAGCCTACTCATTCCCAGGTTCCCCAGGTTCCTCAAGTATTGATGGTCTCAAAACTATCTCTGTAGGCTCTTTAGATAAATCAAGTACATTGGATTTTGGATCTTCAATACAACACTTTTGACAATACTCTTTATTTCACTTGAAGCCTCCAAGCCAATTTTCAGTGAAAGATCAGGTCAAAGGACCCTCCCACTAGGTCATTAGGGTTTCACATGTTTTAGGGTTGTCTTTGGATATTTCAGGCACTGTTTTGACTTTTCTAGAATCAGGCTCATATGTAATAGAATGTTGAGACATGGTTATTCAAGAAGGACCTAAAATATTTCCAAAGAAGATTACCTGATCAGTTCAACGTCTACAAATGAGAAAAGTGGACAAAGTTTGGAACTTGTGCAGGAGTGTTGAAAGGTATATCAGTAGAAAGTACTGATAAGGTAGGTGGTTTGCTCCTTAATAAAAAAAACTTACAGCAAAGGAGAGAAGAAACACTTGGTATTGCAGGTAACTAGGGTTATGAACTTGATGATCCAGTTGAGTGCCAAAAATAGTGATCACTTACAGAAATGACATAGAGGAAGCACACAAAGCCAAACAGGAAGAAAGTCTATCAGAGACTATTGATAGGATTTGGAAAATGTGAGGTGAACTGGACATAAGTGAATGAACTTGAAAGGGATATAGAGAACATAGAAGACAACACTGATGATCGTTGTAAAGCACTCCAAACACCTAGGGTTTTGGGAAAGTGGCCAGAGAAGGTGAAAGATGAGTTGAGCTCCAAGTGGGAACAAAAGAGGTTTTTAAAGATGCTGCTATATGACCAAATCCCAAAGTTGTCAAAATCAACTTGACATGCCTAAATGAACAAAATAAAGGCCACCTCAATGCTTTCAGTCACCTGCAAAGAAAAAGTGTTAAATGACATCAGTAAGAAAAAGAAAAAGGCTTTTAAACTTTATGTTAAAACACACGCATGGGTAAACACACACATATAGAAGATATGCATGAGTTGCTTTACTATTAACCATAGATGTGATTTTATAGTACATTAGGTGTGACCCTTGGATTCCACATTCTAAGGCCACTTGGACTCCTTTATGACTGTTCAGATTCCACACCTACCCATTAAGGATTAGGTGTCCAACATTCCCCCCCCTTAATCCGAAGGGGTATGTGTGAGTCCAAGAAGAGAGTTGTAATACAAATATGCAAAGTATGCATGGCAACACTTAGGTTAAATCAACTCTCTGAAATGTTGGCATAAAGAGGTGGTTTAAGGATGACCACCAACACTGGAACGTAATGCTTATTGGAGTTCCCAGAACTCTTCCAAATCTGGCAACAAGTTGAGGGCTTCTGCTAGAGGAAGTGTCCCTCATATTTGAAGAGGGAGACCTTCAACCTAGAAGAAGGGAAGTCTACAACCTGTGATAGTTTAACGATGACCACCAACACTGGAATGCTTGATGCATTTCGTGGAACTTGTTAGGTCCACGTAATTTGTTAGATTGGCGAGAACAAAAGAACAGGGGTAACATCAGACTAGTATTTGGAGTCCTAGGACCTAGCCTTCCTAGACTCAGAGAGGGCTCTCTCTATTTTGTGCCAAGGATGTAAACTTGTTTGCTTTTAGGGTTTGATTTTAGGCTAGTTGTTAAGTTTATGGTTTAGTTGTTTGTTTGGGTTGGGTAGATGATCAAGCAGAATAGATGGAGTGAGAAATCTTCAAGTCATTGGGCTATGGACTCTACAAAAGGTCATGGACATTTCAACAATGAATTAGGGTGCATTACAGGGCAAATCTAACATGGTCAAGTGGATCTTAAAGGTTTGTGTGAGATGAAATGAACATCAAGTTTGCGAACATAGTAGGTGCAAAAGGGAAGTTAAGAATCCTTGAACAAATAATTTTAAACAAGAAGGGTCTTTAACACTACTCAACATAAAGAAGTAATCATAAGACAGGGAAACCAATAACTCTTTTATTAAACTCAAGCAAATAAGCATTTAAGACAAACAATCCAGTGAAATATAGAAGGCAAGAAACTTGTATAACTTCTAGTGATTTCACCTTCAATATTAGAAAACATTTAATATAACATAGATCAAAGAATAGGGAACTCCTAAACATCATTGATCAGAGCTATAAAGACCTCCAAGGCAACCTTTTAAGAATGGAAAAAGGGCATGATCAAAACATAAACCTCTTTGGCTAAACCTAATCAGTGATACTTCAAAGAAAGACCTTAAGAACAATGTTTAAGTAACATCAAACACGTATAACCATAAAACATATTTGATATCTACTGTATTGAATCATTCATAAGATAAACAAGAATAAGTGGGTATAGAGAGTGTTAGGGTCCCGTGATTTAACAGATTGGTAGAAAAAGTGCACAGGGTAACATCAGAACAGTCTTTAGAGTCCTAGGACCTATCCTTCCTGGACTAAGAGGGCTCTCTCTATTGTATGCAAAGGATGTGAACTTGTTTTCTTTAGATGGTTGATTTTAGGCTAGTTGTTAAGTGTAGAGTTTGTTGTTTTTTTGGTTGGGTAAGATGGTCAAGTAGAATAGGTGGAGTGAGAGGTCTTCAAATCATTGGGCTATGGAGTCAATGAAAGTAATGGATATCTCAACAATGAAACAAGATGCATAACAGGGAAAATCTAGCATGGTCAAATGGATCTTTAAGTCATGTGTGAAGTGAAATGAACAATAAGTTTGTGAACATAGTAGGTGTATAAGGGCAGTAAATAATCCTTAAGCAAATAATTTTTAACAAGAAGGGACTTAAATACATAAGCATGAAGAAGTAATCAATAGATAGGGAAAACCAGTAACTCCTTGATTCAACTTAGGAAAATAAGCATTCAAGACAAACATTCCAATTAAATACAGAAGGCGAGAAACTCATTTAACTTCTAGTGATTTCACCTTCAAGTTTAGAAAACATTCAAGATAACAAATAACTTTAATCAATAAAGAGGGAGTGCCTAAAAATCAATGATCAAGTTACATAGAACTTTAAGGAAACTTCTTAAGCATGGAAAAAGGGCATGATCAAAACATGGCCTCATGGCTAAAACCTAACAAGTAATACTTCAAAGAGAGATTCCAAAACATAGTTTAAATAGCATCAAATAGGCAGGGATAACCATAAAACATATTTGAAAACTATATTGAACCATTATGGAATAAAAATGCATAGGTAGATCTAAGGAGCAGCTAAGAATTTCGTAAACAAACCCAGCAGAGCAAAACATCAAGGAAATAGAGAATAGGAAGGACTAAGGTTCCTCCAACAACATTTCTTAGCCTATACTCTTCTGTTCTACTGCAACATAGAAGGATGGATACATAATGAAAACATGGGAAAACAATAACATGAAAGAGAAGCACTTCACCAATAACCAAGCTCAGGGATCCTGCAAGCTATCCTCCTTCATCATCAATCAAAGCAATCCATTCAGAAACTCCACAAGACTAATTTCTTCTTCAAACTCAAGAAAAAACCATGTACTGCTCGCAAAATGCATCAAATTTCAGCCTAATACATAGGACCTCCTTGCTCTATTTATCTAGCAAGTGAGGAGGTGGAAACCATAAGAGTCTTCTAGAAACCCTAAATTCATTATAAATGTCATTTATGTGCTTGAAGACCATGCAAGGCCCAAGACACATAATATATAAGTTAATAAATGAAAGATAACATAGCATAAATCCTAAATCAAATCTGGAGTGATTTTCCCAAGAAAATATTAAAAAATCATTTTGCCATCAATTTGTGTGTTTTTTTAACTTTTTGGCCAAAAACACACAGTGTTGTCCATAAGCGCAGCGCCACCTTGTTACACTGAAAATTGTCATCCTGACATTTTGCTATGTGTATGAGCTCATTATCACTCATACTTCCTCCTTTTCAAGTCTAACACATCAGTTCCTCATGTCAAGCCTTGAAAATAAGAGAAAAGTTCCTAAAAATCTCCTTAACTCTGGTATTGCACTTTCTCTATATCTTGCTTGCAGTCCCACACCTAATGTTCATGTCTCCTGCGTACCTGAACGCAATTTCTTTGTGTTATGGGTTCGGACCCCTGTAAAGATTAAAAAGGCACAAGTAAACTAAAAAAAGCTCACTTTAAGTAAATTCTAGAAGCCTCTAGAAAGAATCTTGCAGTGGCAGAACCGCTCTTTTGAGGTTCATGTATCCCTTACCTTATGGAGCTAACCCCTTGATGTGAGGAGCTTATCCCTTTGAAGGAGGATTTTATCCCTTCATATTTGGAACTGAAACCTCCTCTTTTCCACTATAAAAAGAGGCATTGGGTAGCCTCAAAGGGAGTTCAAACTTTAGATTATTTGAGGGTAAGTGTTGTTGGGATTCAGACTCATTTAAACTGAGATTTTTGTGAGGAGAGATCACATACCTCTATTTTTCTCGGTTGGAGGAGTGCAGAGCTTATCAGAGTAGAGGAGATTCCTGCTTCGAATCCCGGGAAGGCCTGTTCAACATCAAGGCTAAGGTTGTAAGGTTTTCCTTCTTTTAAAGTTAATACAAATGAATTCATTTTTCTCAATAAGATGTTAGTTAATTGTTTATTTCATGGATTCCTTGATCAATATGATAAGAATGATTTACGATGTTTACTATACAGGTGCTATTTAATTTTTGCTTGTTTGTGACTGCAGGTTTACGAAGATAACTCCTTCAAGTGCACGAGGGACAAAAACAACTTCGAACAAGCGTTGGACCTACGGTAAGTCTTTTACACCTCTATAGTGTTGTTTGTAAATCATATATGCTTAGAGAAAGATTAATTCATTTGGATGTTTGTTGCTAGATTACCTTTTTGGTACTAGGGAGACCGATCTTGTCCGCAAGATCGATTAATCTGTACAACAAATTGGCGACTCCACTGGGGAAAGAACATCTTGTTTTTTGTTTTCTTTTATTTTGATTTGAGGAAAAGTTTTTCTTGGTTTTTGATTGATGGATATCTACCTGGGTAGCTTATGTTTTCTCTGTTTTTGAAATTTTTTAAATCTTTTACGTTTTTCTTGAACTTTTTTGGGGACCGCACTTTGTTCTTTTGCACAATGCGGGCAGTTTCACACTTTCCTTAAGTAAACAGTGCGGGATCGCACCTGTTACTTCTGGGGCCTGTGGACCCTGTTAAATTTTTGAAAAACTTCACATTTCTTCTTTTAGTTTAGTTTAGATTTGATTTAGGATTCTTAGCATCTACCCAGATCTGTATTTTTCTGTCAAAAATCCTTGTTTATGAGTTTCTTTCAGCAATTTTTCATCTCATCAATCTCCGTTAAGTTAATTGGGTATTTTGAGTCTCTTTTTTGAGAAATTATTAATTTTATTTCCTTTGGTCATTACTTGGAGGTTTGTCTCAGTCTTTTCACAATTTTACATCTTTTTGCTTTTTTTTTTGCAAAAAAAGTTCCAAAAAATTGTGTATGAGTGTTAATAGCCTTTGAGTATTTTTATTTTTGATCTTTGGAACTCTCACCCAATTTTCTTTGCTTGCACTTGATTGGTTCCTAGATTACATTAGAATAATCTTGTGTTTGAGAATTCTCATTTTCAGAATATGAATGGAAAATGTGCATAGATTGCAACTGCATAGTTTACATTCTGAAAAATCAATCGTAGATTTAGATCAGTTTTCTTTGATTTGAATTTAGATGTTTTTATGCTTGTTTTAAAAACATAAAAATAAAAACTGTTTTGGAATTGATTTGCATTAGTTTTTCTTGATGAAATTAGTGCATTAGAGAATTTGTTATATTTTCTCTTAGTGATCAATTTTTGCATTGTTGGAAGTGAATGGAAACTCTCTCCTTACTTTAGTTAGGATTCATCGAATTGAAAAGATTAAATTATCATATTCGATTGCATTCAGTTTTGAGTCGGGTCATAACACCATTGGTTTCATATCCATTTACCCTTTGAGTAATACCAACCTAAATAACACATCACTTAATAAAATTCATCTAGTATTTTTACATTTTTAGGGCTCTTTCCACCAATCTAGCTCAGGCTTAGTGCTTTGGAATAGGTTGTAGTTAACTTTACAAAGCAACTAAAACAATAAGTAGATAAATCTTGTGGTAGGAAATAAATCCAATTGTAATTGGTACATTCTGGGAAGCTTCTCTTAAAAGAGTTACTCACGAGATCATGTCCGAACCTTTGAGACAATCAATTATGTTTCATTGGGAAAGATAGAAGATCTGCGTGCATTACAAACGGTAAACCTCGGATTAACCATTGTCGAGGAGCCTGGGGTCACTTGTTGGTAAACCTCGGATTGACCATGTCGAGGAGCCTTCAAGGGGATTGAGCTTTGTTACTCTGCCCTTGCGCATGGAACTGGATCGTAGAATGTTCCCCCAGTTGTATTTGTTACTGTTGGTAACCTTAGTGTCCATAAGCTTAAGATTATTTCCTAAGGTGACAGTGAAGGAAAGATCTCACTGTACCTGGAGCAGACGTCGACTAGACTCACTTGGACTCTATGGGGGGTTCTCTTCACTCGAGATGGTTTTGTGAAGAAACTTGTGCCAGTCTGTTTCATTAAGCAGGTTGTTGGGGTAACTATTCCAACTGCCCTTTCTGTATTAAATTATACGAAGTTGGATTTCATCACCAACTAGTGTTTTTAGTATGGGAAGCTACTGTTTGTGTGTGGTTTTACTCCTACATTTGATAGCACGTGTTAATTTGTTTGTTTTTACTTTTAGAGACCATAGGTGTGAATTGTGAATTTTAATTGTTAGGTGTGAATTGTGAATTGTTAATTTTAGTTTTAAATTCTTAATAAAATTCACTGAAGTTGAATATAATGGCAACTGTTCCAGAATTTACCAACCAAGGAACCCCTCTTAATGAGAATCCTAGTACTTTTCCTTGCTTTTGAAATGTTGGTCCTCCTTATATGGCTACTTTTTCATTACTTGGATTTACAATAGGTTTACCGATATGGTTATTTTCAACTTCGTTGGCCCCAAATACTCCAATTGTTCCACATCAACCGGATGCTTCACCTCAACAAAGTTCACCATCTCAACATCACGAACCTTCTTTTGACCCTTTACCTTCTTCACCTAATATTTCTTCCTCTTTGCTTGGTAAAATCCTTGACGCTAGTAACCAGGTGACTAAGAAGAAGAAGAAAGGGAAGAAGAAGAAGAAGAAGAAGAAGCAAGATAAGAAAGAGGTCAACCAACCAACCATGGATGTAAATGTTAGTTGTGTTGAGGAAACCTCCAACATGCATCGTAAACCCAAATACCCTTGCAGGCTTTGTAAGGGTGACCACTTCCTTATCAATTGTCCCGGTATTCCAAAGGTCTTGGAAGTATGGTCAGAAAAATCTCATCAACTTTCCGTTGATCCATCAACCAGTGATAGTTAGGTTCCTAGGAAAAAGGGTAAAGTTAGGTTTCCTTGTAAGTTATGCAAAGGGAGTCATCAAACTCACATTTTCCCTCACATGGATGAAGCCTCAAAATTGTTGTAAAACCTTACTGTTCCATAGCAAGAATTTCCAACTGGTTATTGTCAACTTTCTCCCAACCTACCGTCAACTGACGGAATGATTGATCCAATTCCAAGTACAGTCGATCCCACTCTTCCCTTGAAGAGTGAAACTCATATCACTCAGGTTGATGATAATTTAGTTGATCAAGTGGTCGATTCAATTTCACATTCGGTCGACCCCATTCTCCCTGTAGAGAGTGAAATTCATACCGCTCAAGCTATTTTTGTTACATCAGATTCTTCTACGCCAGGGGGCATTTCACCTGTTTCTACAGAACCCCCTCCAAGTACTGAGGTCTTTTCCTTTGATTGGAATAGACTAAAAAAACCTCGTCTTCCTTCCTCCATCCCTTTCCAAATCATTGTGAAGTTTGGTGGTAGGGACATACACCGCACACAGGTAGATGAAGGTGCTTCTATTAGTATTTTATCCTCAACTGCTTGGAAAGCTTTGGGTTCCCCTCAGCTTGTGCCTATTACGCAGAATCTGAAAGATTTTAACAAAACCATTAGTGAACCTTTAGGGATCCTTCCTAAGTTTTCTATTACTTTGGAAGGTAAAACTATCTGTATTGATCTTATGGTAGTTTGAGGTCCCTTGGATTTCAATTTAGTCCTTGGACGAGACTATGTCTATGTAATGAAAGCTGTAGTATCGACACTCTTTCACGTGATGTCTTTCCCTCACAACGGGAATATTGTGACTATATACCAGCTTTCGTTCCCTAGTCTTGATTCGACTACCAATAATCTGACATCCTTGAATGTTCCTCATACGAAAGTGGTATCTACCCCGCCTCGGGTTAATTATGTGGCAACTAGTCCCATGTTTTTAGTTATCGATGTAAGCGAGCCTCTCACTATTTGCTCATCTTTCTTTGACTTAGATCCGGTAATTGACATGGACAACTCTATGGGATTATTTGAACACGATGTTCTTATCCCTTTTGAGTCCCTTGACATGTGTTCCTTCCAAAGAACTATTCTTCCTTCTGATGAAGACCTCTTGGAAGTCATGATCAAGTTTATGAGGATGGTTCCTGTTACTGAGTAAACCTCGTAAAAAAATGAATCAGGTGTGAGGAGAGTTCCTTTTACTGTGTCGAACTCGTTAAAAAATGAATCAGTGAGTGTGAGGAAAGTTCCTTTTACTGTATCAACCTCATTAAAAAAAATGAATCAGTTAATCCAAGGATAGTTCCTTTTACTATGTCAACCTCGTTAAAAAATGAATCAGTGAGTCCGAGCACAGTTCCTTTTACTGTGTCAACCTCGTTAAAAAATGAATCAGTGGCCTGTGAGGAGAGTTCTTTTTACTGTGTCAACCTCGTTAAAAAATGAATTAGTGAGTGTGAGGAGAGTTCCTTTTACTGTGTCAACCTCATTAAAAAAAGAATCAATTGGTAAGAGGAAAGTTATTTTCCTATGTCAACCTCATTAAAAAATGAATCAGTAGGTAGATTGTAGAGAGTAGATTAATAGATTAGAAATAAGTAGTTTATGAGGATGGTTCCTATTACTGAGTCAACCTCGTTAAAAAATGAATCAGGTATGAGGACAATTCTTTTCCTGTGTCAACCTCATTAAAAAATGAATCAGTTGGTCAGAGGATAGTTCTTGTTACTGAGTCAACCTCGTTAAAAAATGAATCAATTATGAGGACAGTTCTTTTCCTGTGTCAACCTCATTAAAAAAATGAATCAGTAGGTTATATAGGTAGATTGTAGAGAATAGATATGAGGATAGTTTCTTTTACTGTGTCAACCTCGTTAAAAAATGAAACACGTTGCCATGAGCATAGTTCTTTTGCTGTGTCAAGCTCGTTAAAAAATGAAACAAATCCTCCCCTAATTAAGTCAAGTCTTTGAATAGATCTTGTAAATGTTAAGTCATATATTTAGGTTAGTTATTTCAGTTTTTGCATAATTTTCTTACAGTTTTAGGTCGGGTCTTTCATATGATCTCGTAAATGAACCTTCATTCCATCCAACTATTAATTACCAGTAGTGTACTTATTTTAATGAAATGAAGCTGGGGGGGCGTGCGCTCTAGCAGTTACGCTCAGGGGGCATGAAGCACAGTTTTCTCTCTGTTTCAAGCTTGTGCAAAAATGAAACCACTCTGAAGCATAGTTTTTCTCTGTTTCAAGATTTTGTAAAAATGAAACCTATCTTGAGTTAATTTCGGTTATTTTCAAGACTCGTTAAACTCATGAAAATCCCAAGATTATTTTGCTATCTTTCATTCTCATAAAACACATGAAAATGCCGAGTTCTTTCCGTCTTTTCCTGCTCATAAATTAAATTGAAATTCGGCCATAGGAGTATATTTTTATCCCTTTTTCGAACTCGCTAAAACTTACGAAAAAGTGAAAACCATGAGTACATTTTTATCCCTTTTTCGAACTCGTTAAAACTTACGAAAAAGCGAAACCCTGGAGTTCTCTTTTAAGCCCTTTTCAGACTCTTTAAAAATGAAAAGATTGCCGAGCACTTGATTATTCGAACTCGTTAAAATAAATGAATGATTGTCCCTTCATTATAAGTTTACCCCTTTTACGAACTGAAATGGACTATTTACGAAAAAGGTATACGTTGAATAATTGCGGTCAATAGAGTTCTCTCCTGCATTATTTTATCCTTTTTCGGGCCTGAGAGACTAAATTTACAAAAAAGTACACCCATGGAGTTTTCTTAAGTTTTTTCTTCTGAATCCCTAAAATTGAAAAACACCGAGTTTCTCCTATACTGGACTCGTTAAAATTTAACAGTAAAGGACCTATTCAATTTTAAACAAGAACGAACCACTCCTTCTTAGGGTTCGAATCTTAAACTAAGTTGGAATCATCCGAAGGATGATCTTATAAACAAGAAAATTTTATCCTCCTCAAGCTTGTAAAAAATAAAGAGGTACTTGCCAGAAATGGTGGGGGAAAAGAGACAAAAACGAACCTGTTTGTTACATTTTGATTATTCAAAAAACCGTTAACCACTCTTGAACATGACACTTTTGTTCACCTGGGTTGGGAAAATCCTTTGCCTAACAGTTAATCAAACCATTTTGAAAGTATTCAGCTGGTTTCTGGGTATTAGCTTTAGGTCAATTGTCACCAAGCCATCTGTAGTGTCGTTATGTGTTCAAGAGGATAGTTCAAACAAACCATTCATTTGTGAAATATCTATCATCCATTTTGAACATCCCTGAGTCAGTCCTTGCCAATATATTTCTTCAAAACTTGATCTATGATTTTGTGTTGTGGGCTTGCCTACGACGGATCATTTTCTATCGATGACAGCTCATTATCTAGGAAGTTGATCTAGAAATCGTCAGTACCTTGAAATCTGCATGCCCTAATGGCAGGTTTCTTGCCTTCGACGACATGTTGCATCATTGACCTTTGATTGAATGAATCTGTGAAATGTTTGACTTCAGATCATTCATTCACATTTCATGGATTGTACTAAGTACTTTGAGAGCCATTGAAATTACTGGTGGTTACTCTCACACTTGTTAACAGTTTACATTATTGACTGGTAATCAAGTGGTTTCTACCATGTTTGACTTCGACACATTCATTCACATGGATAGACTTGTAGTAGTTCGAGATGCAGAAATCAAGACCCTGGATATAGTTTCTACCATCCAGGCTGCGAGGAATTTTGTTATCATTTATATAGTGGACTATTCATAAACAGATGGCTGCATCCATACTGTGTCTACATATGTCTATACTGTTGATGTATTCAAAATCATTCCTGTATCAGAACAGTTTGAATCAGTTTCTAGTTAGTTTTGATCTGAGTATGGGAATTCCTACCTTAGCGATGATATGTACACATATATATTTTGCATTGAATGTTTTTATAGGTTTCGACTGGGGTGTCCACAAGATGATCCTTGAAATGATAAAGTACTGCACTCTTCATATATGACAGACTTCAGCTTCATCTATTCTGGACTTTTCACTTTAGGGGGCAATCTGTTACACTGAAAATTGTCATCCTGACATTCTGCTATGTGTATGAGCTCATTATCACTCATACTTCCTCCTTTGCAAGTCTAACACATCAGTTCCTCATGTCAAGCCTTGAAAATAAGAGAAAAGTTCCTAAAAATCTCCTTAACTTTGGTATCGCACTTTCTCTATATCTTGCCTGCGGTCTCGCACCTAATGTTCATGTCTCCTGTGTAGCTGAATGCACTTTCTCTGTGTTATGGGTGCAGACCCCTGTAAAGATTAAAAATGCGCAAGTAAACTAAAAAAAGCTCACTTTAAGTAAATTCTAGAAGCCTCTAGAAAGAATCTTGCGGTGGCAGAACCGCTCTTTTGAGGTTCATGTATCCCTTACCTTATGGAGCTAACCCCTTGATGTGAGGAGATTATCCCTTTGAAGGAGGATTCTATCACTTCATAGTTGGAACTGAAACCTCATCTTTTCCACTATAAAAAGAGGCACTGGGTAGTTTCAAAGGGAGTTCAAGCTTTAGATTATTTGAGGGTAAGTGCTATTGGGATTCAGACTCATTTAAACTGAGATTTTTGAGAGGAGAGATCACATACCTCTATTTGTCTCAGTTGGAGGAGTGCAGAGCTTATCAGAGTAGAGGAGATTCCTGCTTCAGACCCCGGGAAGACCTGTTCAACATCAAGGCTAAGGTTGTAAGGTTTTCCTTATTTTAAAGTTAATACAAATGAATTCATTTTTCTCAATAAGCTGTTAGTTAACTATTTATTTCACGGATTCATTGATCACTATGATAAGCATGATTTACGATGTTTACTATACAGGTGCTATTTAATGTTTTCTTGTTTGTGATTGCAGATTTACGAAGATAACTCCTTCAAGTGCATGAGGGACAACAATGACTTCGAACAAGCGCTGGACCTACGGTAAGTCTTTTACACCTCTATAGTGTTGTTTTTAAATCATATATGCTTAGAGAAAGATTAGTTCATTTGGATGTTTGTTGCTAGATTAAATTTTTGGTACTAGGGAGATCGGTCTTTTCTGCAAGATTGATTAATCTGTACAACACACCTTTGGCAGAAAATAAGTCCTATTGCAGCCAAATTTTTGGGGCCTTCCCGATGTCGAGTTTGTTCTGTCATGGCCCATTGGAAATCTTGTTGAGTCCTCTTTCCAGATATGCCTTTTGTTTTCTTATTGAGAACATGTAACCTATTCAAAAAGTCAAATCCCCAAGACTGCTCTGAGCGCAGCACCAGGCCTGAAAAGGAGGCGAAATGGTGAAAAATGAGGTTTTATTTGACCTTTTGAGGGGTAAAAAATGCTCCAATTGCTCTGAACGTTGGTGAGCATAGTGTCCTAGTCATGAAAAATCCAAAAATGTAGATTTTTCTCTCTGAGGATGCTTGAGGGAAAAGTGTAGTGCCAGTGGTGCTGCGCTTATAGGCCTCCAAATTCTCAAAAAACAAAACTTGTCCAAATTCCTTCAAAATTGGTGGAGGTATTATTCAAGGGGTTTGAGAAACCTGTAGGGAAGCTGATGCCAAAATTCCAAGTCTAGCTTGGTATTTTACTGCTTTTAGTTCTTGAATTTCAATGAAGGCATCTTTGAGCTTGGCACTAGTAAATTTGTTTTTTCAAGGCATAGTGTGTAGGCCAAGGCCTCTTTTCATCTTCTTCCTATGTTTGTACTCATCATTGTAATAGTAAATGATGTATTGTGCCAGGCCAAGGCTCCTCTGTAGGTCTTTAATCTCTGCATTCTTGCTTTGAAGGAGCATGTTATGGACCTTCTTTTTGTCCTCTTTATCACTATATACATGGATGAGTTCAAAAATTCCTCTCAACCCACTGTTGATCTTTTGCATTGTCATTTTACTCTTCATCAAAGATGTTTACCTCCTTATCTTCTGCACTATCATCACCTTCATTATCACTGTTGAGCTAACTATAGTCATGACTGTCATGATTGTTGTCATGACTGTCATGAATTTTTTCTCTTTGCTCTCTTGTTCATCACTAAGGCTTGCTTCTTGGTTGTCACTGCTGCCTTTAGCTTCTGTATTGTCCTCACTGTCATCATATTTATTATTGTCATCCTCTGTTTCCATGTCCTCCACCTCTTTGTCACTGTTTGGATCATTGTTTTTCTCATTTCTTTGCTCACTGCCCTTCACTGAAAATGGTTTTGAGGTTTAAAACAGAGGACAGCTTGTCATGATGACAGGTTTAACTTGCTTGCAGGTCTTTGGAGGTGTTTATCTTAACCTTTGGAAAATTTTATGCAATTCGGATGAGTCTCTGCATTAGCGCAGCGCTGGGCGAGTCGGGTCTTTCTGTGCGCAGCGCCGGGCGAGTCAGGCCTTGCTGTGCGTAGCGCCAGCCGTGTGCAGGCTTACTGGCCTCTGAGCGCAGTGCCGGGTAGGATAAATTTCAGGTTGGTCCTTTGCCTGGGTGTAGCAACGACACTCCTGGGCGAGTTGGGTCTTTGTCAGGCAAACTGGGTTTGCGTGTAGTGCCCTGCTATAAGTGCATCACCTCCTCCTGTGAGCGCAGTGCAACATATTTTTACACTGCAGAAACTTGTCTATGCGCAGCACCGGGTCCTGTGAGCACAACGCTAGGTCCTGAGTGTAGCGCCAGGTAGACTTAGCCAAATTTTTACTGAAATTCCCATTTTTCTCCTTTGGATGCTCTGATTGCCTCTCCAATGGTGTAATGAACTGTTTGAAGTGTTAGATGACTCTGTATGGGCTTATGAAACTCTGATCTATCTTTGCAACTCATTTTCTAAGTTTTTCAAGCCTTTCACCTTATCACTGATATTTTACACCATTTTCCTAGCAGGTTAGCTGGAGTTATGAAATTTTCTTCTTTTGTGATCTTGGAGACTTAACACCTTTATTTGACATAACAACAACTTTGAAATCATCCCTAGTTTCAACCTTGGAGCTCAAACCTCCCTTTGATTATTTGACATGACAGAACTACTTTTGGATAAGTTTGGGATCTTTACCGATAATGACATATTCATAATCCTTTGGCTTTAATCATGGTGTTTGGCTTATAATTTTACCTTATATGATACACATTACACCTTTGCACTTGGAGGCAATGGGACATTTCGCCTTGGCAAAACTTGAATTTGACAAAGTGGCCTTCTTTGGAGATTTTCTGATCTTTTTTGGATAACCATGTGCTGATCTTCTTTCCCATTTGATTAAGCTTCTTAGCACATGAAAAACAGTGATTTAGAACATCAAAGACAATCCTTCAAAACATGAAAACCCTAATGACCTAGTGGGAGAATTTTTAGACTTGTCCTTTGACTGGAAGCTAGGGTTAGGGTCCTCAAGTATGAAAACAGAGTTTTTGATACTTTGATGTATTAAAGATCCAAAATCCAATGTACTTGATTTATATAAAGAGCCTAGAGAGGTATCTTGAGACCACCAATGCTTGAGGCACTTAGTGAATAGGGGAAAAGGTTTAGGCCACTTGGAAATCTGAGGTGGAAGTGGAAGGGTTATAAGTAGGCAGAATAGAGTGTTGATGTCATGTTTGTAAAAATGGGACAAAAATGAGTGGCACGAGCCCATGATGGGTCTTATGGGAGTGATAGGCTGGCCATGACTTGATAGAGTAGTGAAATAGTGAAAAAATTATCCTAAGGATAATGAAGGTAGTGAGATTTCTAGAACTCATAATATTCATGAATTTTGTTTCTAGAAATCTAGGATAAGCATTTAGTCATATATAAAAAATGAAATAATTACTTATGGCTAACAGTGGCTCCACTTGGGGAGGGCAGTTACTTTTCAGGAGGTGTCCAAAATTTCAGATCTCTGGTTTATGAAGACTAGTGCCTCATCCATTGGGCAGATTTTTATTTCTTTTCATTTGCTGATGTTTCCTTTAAATTGTGATCTCAATAATATGAAAAACATGATTATCTCAACTTCACCTCTACCTACCCAACCTACTTGCCTAACATTTTTTCTTCCTTGGGTGCACTTGAACTGGAAAACCCTTGACATTATTTTCTTTTGAAAGCAAAACAAACTATCTATTTCTACTCTTATCAATCCTAAGAGTTCATATTATGCTAGTGAACTCTTTTGTTCTCTACCTAGACTATTTGACTACCAAGATTAAGCTATTTGGCAGAATTCATTCTCTAAGCTATTGACATGAAATTGAAAGCATGGTTTAAATCAAGATTAGGAAATCTGACTTACCATGGGTTGTGGCATTAGGATAAGCTGCACACAAACATTATTTTTGTACAAACAAACTAGAAAAATAAGGGTTGTGATTTATCATTTGGTATGCATCCCAATCTTCCTCTATGGTTCAATTTTGAGCATGTGGAACCAACATATTTTATTCCTAATCTATCCTTTTGGACAAGTCAAGTTTGAATGATTTGACAAGCTCTCTTTCACTAACTTATCAACACAAAATAAAAAACATATTCAACCATGATTAGGCTAGATGACTGAAAAAGATCTTCTTTTGAACTAGTAGTGGCATTTAGGCTTGCACACTTTCAATATTACTATATTTTGGGTATGGGGTTGTACCTCTTTTCAAATCTGCCCTCTTTTTCCTTCTTTCTTTTTTTTTTGTAATTTTTTTTTTGGATCAACATTCTAAGATTAAAAACTAGAAAGATGCTCATAGGGCTGAGATTATTTGCATGCCTATCTATCCTAATCTAACTTGGAGGCATAGATTTAGCTGGTGAGCTCTAATTTCCAATAAAACCAATCAAGCAGATGATTCCATGAGGGATCTTGGTTTAGCTCTTTGAGTGTTTTGAAAAAATCAAAAGGCCACTCCCACCTCACTTATGCTTTAACAGTAGGGCCTAAAATGTTCTGAAACTCTGCATCAAACTGCTCTTGACATGTTTTAGTCCCTCTTCAAATGTATCTAACAAATTAGCAAAAGGATCTTGAAACAATACCTGGCTTAGAGGATTTAGGAGATAAGCTTGATCCAGGATTGCTTCTTCCTCCACTTGGCTGAGCTTAGGACTCTTTTGGGAAAGAAAATCTTCCTCTTCCTCATGATCATCTGAACTGATAGACTCATCATATATTGAAGTGTTGTCCTCTTGCAATCCTGATATGCCTTGACTGAGTGGAATGAATTCTGTGTGAAGGCCATCATGTTGATGAGTAGGAGCACTCTTTGGCAATAAATCTTCTTGAGAAAGAAGTGCAACAACTATGATGTGATTATCCATTTCTAAGCCTTCATCTGCAATCTGAAATTCAAGGGAACTTGGTGGCTGTAGATCTGGAGATAAGGAGGATTTCATGTTCCAAATGATTTCCTCAACCATTTCAGGAGAAGACTTCTCATTGACAACTTGCTCGAGAATTTCATCATCCTCCTCAACTTCAACATCAAAACTGAAAGACTGCTGATTTCCAATTATATGAAAGTTATTTCTGATGGACTGAAATGAAGTAAAGCAAAGAGTCAAATATCCTTCACTTACTTCTAAACTTTCAAGGCTTTCCTCATCAGTGTCATAGGTGACATGTATTGGCTGATTACTGTTTTCAAGATGATGATAGTGAACTTCATCCCACAAATCAACTGTTAACTGCTTTTCATGATTAGCTTTTGTTTGGAGAACATCATCGTCATCAGACTGATCAAAATTTGGAGAATCATCAACATAAAGAATCTCACCAATCAAACATATTGGATTACCAATTTGTTCTTCTTTGAATTGATCTACAAGTTCATTTTCTGACTTATGGTAGACAGGATTAGCAGGAGAATGAGCACAAATTTTTTGTTCATATGAAGGCTTAGAGGCTGGCTGAATTTTTAGCATCTAATTTATTTCCTCTTCAGTCAAAAGAGGAGGAATTTTTCTCTTTCTTTGGATAGAAGTACAACAATTCTCTTTTTCTTGTGAAGGCTGATTTTGAGGCTGAATGTTTTCTTGAGCCTCACCTAGAAGAGATGGTGAATCATCATCTATGTTTTCAGAGAGATCATATGGGTTTCCTTCTATTTCTTGATTGGTTTCTTCCTCAACTAACTCCTCTAGGCTGTTATGATAGTTATCTTGAGAATGAAATTCATGGATTGCTACTAAGAGATCTTTAGAATGCAAATTTCCTAAATCTTCATCATTATCTATAAGGTACTGTATGATATCCTGAGATTGATCACAACAATTTTCAACTAGTGATAAAGATGAACAATTTTCTTTATAATGCTCATCAAATACCTTGTGGAAGTCTTTTAAAGAAAACAAACTACCAGGCTTCAACCATTCATACCATTCTCTTGCCTTGCCCTCTAATGTTGCCATAAACATTTTCATGAGGTAGTCCTCTTGCCATTCAACCTTTAACCTCCATACATGTATATGAAATTTGATGAGATGTAACAAGGGGTCATCACATTTTTCATTTTTAAATATAGGTAGGTTTTTCATCCAATTTATTTGAGGCATTTTGTGTGGAAATCTAGGGATATGATCTCTACTCATTGGGGCATATCTTTGTTGTATTTTTGGATCCATGTTTGTAAATCAGAAAGGGGTCACTGTATATTTTCAACCAGTCTAGAGTTCTCTACCAGTGGAGTCTTTAGGACTATTGAGAGTTGTGGAGTCACCAGGTGGAAGATTTCAACTTTGCTATCCACCATTAGCATGATTGGGATTTATTAATGCATTCCCAGGGAATTTTATGAGAACTAGTGGGGTCAACAGGGCTACTGAAGACCATTGGAGTCGCCAAGTGGATGATTTTTACTATTTTTAAGGATGTTCTTGTTGTCCAACATCAAAAACTAAATACCAATCTGAGGATTTTTGTGGGTTTTCTGAGGTCCTAAGGTATACTTAGATTGTCACTGACTCAGAACGTCCCACCATGATATCCATTATGTTAAGGTCTCGTGATTTAGCAGATTGGTATACCAAATGCACAAGGTAACATCAGACCAGTCTTTGGAGTCCTAGGACCTAGCCTTCCTGGACTCAGAGAGGGCTCTCTCTATTGTATGCAAAGGATGTCAACTTGTTTGCTTTAGATGGTTGATTTTAGGCTAGTTGTTAAGTGTAGGGTTTTTTTTTTGTTTGGTTGGGTAAGATGGTCAAGTAGAATAGGTGGAGTGAGAGGTCTTCAAATAATTAGGCTATGGAGTCAATGAAAGTCATGGATATCTCAACAATGAAAAAATATGCATAACAGGGAAAATCTAGCATGGTCAAATGGATCTTTAAGTTATGTGTGAAGTGAAATGAACAATAAGTTTGTGAAGATAGTAGGTGTATAAGGACAGTAAAGAATCCTTAAGAAAATTATTTTTAACAAGAAGGGACTTAAATACATAAGCATGAAGAATTAATCAATAGACAGGGAAAACCAGTAACTCCTTGATTCAACTTATGCAAATAAGCATTCAAGACAAATAGTCCAATGAAATATAGAATGTGAGAAACTCAGTTAACTTCTAGTGATTTAACCTTCAAGGTTAAAAAACATTCAAGATAAAAAATGACTTTAATCAATGAAGAGGGAATGCCTAAACATCAATGATCAAGCTACAAAGAACTTTAAGGCAACTTCTTAAGCATGGACAAAGGACATGATCAAAACATGGCCTCTTTGGCTAAAACCTAACAAGTAATACTTCAAAGAGAGATTCCAAAACAAAGTTTAAATAACATCAAATAGGTAGGGCTAACCATAAAACATATTTGAAAACTACTATATTGAACCATTTATGGAATAAAAAAGCATAGGTAGATCTAAGGGGCAGCTAAGAATTCCTTAAACAAACCCAACATAGGAAAACATCAAGGCAATAAACAACAGGAAGGACTAAGGTGCCTCCAACAACATTTCTTAGCCTATACTCTTCTGTTCTACTGCAACATAAAAGGACGGATACACAATGAAAACATGAGAAAACAGTAACATGAAAGAGAATCACTTCACCAATAACCAAGCTCAGGGATCCTGCAAGCTATCCTCCTTCATCATCAATCAAAGCAATCCATTCAGAAACTCCACAAGACCAATTTCTTCTTCAAACTCAAGAAAAAACCATGTATCGCTATCAAAACTCATAAAATTCCAACCCAATACATAAGACCTCCTTGCTTTATTTATCTAGCAAGTGAGGAGGTGGAAACCATGTCATTGATGTGCTTGAAGACCATGCAAGGCCCAAGACACATAGTATCTAAGCTAATAAATGAAAGATAACATAACATAACTCCTCAATCAAATCTGGAGTGATTTTCCCAAGAAAACATTAAACAATCATTTTTCCATCAATTTGTGTGTTTTGTTGACTTTTTGGCCAAAAACACACAGTGTTGTCCATAAGCGCAGCGCCACCTTTGGCAGAAAATAGGTCATGTTGTAGCCACATTTTGGGGGCCTTCTCGATGTCGGAGTTTTCTCCGTGATGGCCCGTTAGAAATATTGCTGAGTCCTCTTTCCCGATATGCCTTTTGTTTTCTTATTGAGCACCTGTAACCTGTTCAAAAATTCAAATCCAAAAGACTGCTCTAAGCGCAGCACCAGGCCTGAAAAGGAGGCAAAATGGTGAAAAACAAGGTGTTTTTTGACCTTTTGAGGGGTAAAAAATGCTCTGATTTCTCTAAAATTTGGTGAGCATAGTGTTTTAGTCATGAAAAATCCAAAAATTTAGAGTTTTACCTCTGAGGATGCCTGAGGGAAAAGAATAACTCCAGTGGCGCTGCGCTTATAGGCCTCCAAATTCTCAAAAAACAAAAACTTGTCCAAATTCCTTGAAAATTGGTGGAGGTATTATTCAAGGGGTTTGAGAGACCTGTAGGGAAGTTGATGCCAAAATTCCAAGTCTATCTTGGTCTTTTCCTTCTTTTAGTGCTTGAATTTCAATGAAGGCCTCTTTGAGCTTGGCACTAGTAAGTTTTTTTTTTCAAGGCATAGTGTGTAGGCCAAGGCCTCTTTTCATCTTCTTCCTATGTTTGTACTCATCCTTGTAATAGTCAATGATGTATTGTGCCATTCCAAGGCTCCTCTTTAGGTCTTTAATATTTGCATTCTTTCTTTGAAGGAGCATGTTATGGACCTTCTTTTTTTCCTCTTTATCACTATATACATGGATGAGTTCAAAACTTCCTCTTAACCCGCTGCTGATCTTTTGCATTGTCATTTTGTTCTTCATCAAAGTTGTTTACCTCCTTATCTTCTGCACTGTCATCACCATCATTATCACTATTGAGCTAACTGTAGTCATGGTTGTCATGACTGTCATGACATTTTTTCTCTTTGCTATCTTATTCATCACTGAGGCTTGCTTCTTGGGTGTCACTACTGCCTTTAGCTTCTGTATTGTCCTCACTGTCATCATCTTTATTATTTTCATCCTCTGTTTCCATGTCCTCCACCTCTTTGTCACTATTTGGATCATTGTTTTGATCATTTCTTTGCTCACTACCCTTCATTGAAAATGGTTTGGAGGTTTAAAACAGAGGACAACTTGTCATGATGACTAGGTTTAGCTTGCTTGCAGGTCTTTGGAGGTGATTTGGAGGTGTTTGTCTTAACCTTTGGAAAATTTCTGCAATTCGGATGAGTCTCTTCATTAGCATAGCGTCGGGCGAGTCAGGTCTTGCTGTGTGCAGCGCCGGGCGAGTCAGGCCTTACTGTGCGTAGTGCCGACCACGTGCAGGCCTGCCGGCCTCTAAGCGCAGCGCCGAGCAGGAGAAAGGTCGGGTCTGGCCTCTACCTGGGTGTAGCGCCGACACTCCTGGGTGAGTCGGGTCTTTGTCCGACAAACTGGGTCTGCGCGTAGCGCCCTGCTATAAGCACATCGCCTCTTCCTGTGAGCACAATGCAGTGTATTTTTACATTGCAGAAACCTGTCTATGCACAGTGCCAGGTCCTATGAGCGCAACGCCAGGTACTGAGCATAGCGCCAGACAAAATTAGCCAAATTTTTATTGAAATTCCCAAATTTCTCCTTTGGATGCTCGGATGGCCTCTGCAATGGTGTAATGAGTTGTTTGAAGTGTTATATGACCTTGTATGGGCTTATGAAACTCTAATATATCTTTGCAACTCATTTTATAAGGTTTTCAAGCCTTTCACCTTATCACTGATATTTTATACCGTTTGCCTTGCAGGTTAGCTGGAGTTATGAAATTTTCTTCTTTTTTGATCCTGGAGACTTGACACCTTTATTTGACATAACAACAACTTTGAAATCATCCCTAGCTTCAACCTTGGATCTCAAACCTCCCTTTGATTATTTGACATGACATAACTAATTTTGGATAAGTTTGGGATCTTTACCCATAGTGACATCTTCATAATCCTTTGGCTTTAATCATGGTGTTTGTCTTACAATTTTACCGTCTCTGATACACATTACACCTTTGCACTTGGAGGCAATGGGACATTTCGCCTTGGCAAAAATTGAATTTGACAAAGTGGTCTTCTTTGGAGATTTTCTGATATTTCTTGGATAACCATGTGATGATCTTCTTTCCCATTTGATTCAGCTTCTTAACACATGAAAAACAATGATTTAGAACATCAAAGAAAATCCTTCAAACCATGAAAACCCTAATGACCTAGTGGGAGACTCTTTAGACTTGTCCTTTGACTGGAAGCTAGGGTTAGGGTCCTCAAGTATGAAAACAAAGTTTTTGATAATTCGATGTATTGAAGATCCAAAATCCAATGTACTTGATTTATCTAAAGAGCCTAGAGAGGTAGCTTGAGACCACAAATTCTTGAGTCACTTGGTGAATAGGGGAAAAGGTTTAGGCCACTTGGAAATCCAAGGTGGAAGTGGAAGGGTTATAAGTAAACAGAACATAGTGTTGAGGTCATGAGTGTAAAAATGGGACAAAAATGAGTGGCACGAGCCCATGATGGGTCTTCTGGGAGTGATAGGCTGGCCATGACTTGATAGAGTAGTGAAATAGTGAAAAAATTATCCTAAGGATAATGAAGGTAGTGAGATTTCTAGAACTCACAATATTCATGAATTTTGTTTCTAGAAATTTAGTATAAGCATTTAGTCATATATAAAAAAGGAGAGAGCAACTAAGAATTCTCTAAACTGACCTAGCAGAGGAAAACATAGAGGAAATAGAGGACAAACAGAGCTAAGGTGCCTCTGAACAACATTTCTTAGCCTATATTATTTGTCCTACTGCAACATAGAAATATGAAACATAATAATAGCAGAAGAAAACATGAACTAACTAGGAACACATCACCATTAAATATGCTCAGGGATCCTGCAAGAAAGCCTTCTCCATTATCAAGCAAGCTAAGCTATCCATAAACACCAAGACCAATTTCTCTTCAATCTCCAAGTCTATGTATTACTCACAAGAGTCATCAAATGCCAACCATTACAATGAGGCATTACTACTCTATTTAACCAGCAAATGAGGAGGTGGAAACCTTAAGAGGCTTCAAGAAACCATAAATACACCATAAATGTCATTTATGTCCAAAGAGGCCATGCAAGGCCCAAGGCACATAATATCTTAGCTAATAAATGAATGATAACTTAAAAATAACTCCTCAACCAACTCTGGAGTGATTTTCCCAAAAAATCTCGAAAATATCTTTTAGTGTGTTTTGTTGAATTTTTTGCAAGGGGACAACTTCAGAGGTCTAAAGGCACAATGCCTACGTAGGAAAACTGAGTCATCTTGCAGCCATGTTTTGAAGGTCTTCTCGATGTCGGAATTGGCTTCGTGGTGGCGCGTTGGAAATCCTGTTGAGTATAATTTCCAAAACTGCCCTTGGTTTTCTGATTGGTCTCCATTAAACTGTTCAAAAGTAAAATCTCCCAAGGCTGCTGAAGGCACAACGCCAACCCTGAAAACATGGCAGAAAGGTGAAAATTGGCATGTTTTTGGGCCTTTTTAGGGACCAAAAAATGCTCCAAATGCTTTGAAATTGGGTGTGCATGATGTCCTTGGGCTGATGAATCCAAAAATGTAAAATTTACCTCCATTCGATGCCTATAGGAAAATCATAGTGCCAAGGGTGATGCACTTTCGGCCCTTAATATCAGTCAAAAAACGAAAAATGTCAAAAACTTGCCAAAATTTGCAATTATCTTCCTCATGGGGTTTGGGAGGCTTGTAGAGAAGCGTCAGCAAGGATTCCAAGGTTTTCTTGGTCTTTTTCCTCCTTGACTTCTTGTATTTTGGCAAGGGCTCCTTTGAACTTGGCCCTTGCCAATTTGTTCTTCAAGGCCTAGTGCTTGGCCATATTTTTCTGTAGGCCAAGGTCCCTTTTTGTCTTCTTCAGTTGCTTGTTTTCATCTTTATAATACTCAATGATATAATTTTCCATGCCAAGCTTTCTTTGCAGGTCTTTGATCTCAGCATCCTTGCTTTGGAGCAAGATGCTTGTAACCCTCTCCTCATCTTCATTTTCACTGTCAAGGTCAATAAATTCAAATTTTTGTTTAGTTGCACACTTACCCTTTTTATCTCCAACAGTGGCCTTTTATTTGCCTTTGTCAAGCTTCTTTGTTGATGTGGAAGGCATGGCCCCTTGCCTTTTTGCGGCAACAAACACATGCCTTTCTCCTATTTGGTATGTCAAAGGAAGAGGTTCAATATTGTTTACCTCAGTGCCATATGTCTTGCTTCCATCTTTGTTTGGCTCACTGACTTCTTGGCTCACTTCTTCATTTGTATCCTTCATGCTATCATCACTGCCTTTGTCAACACTATCGGCCTCATTGTTTTTACTATCCTCATGGCCATCATGACTACTATCATGACTGTCACTGCCTCCCTCATTACTGATGCTTTCCTTATTGGTGTGATTTTCACTGTTATCATCAGCTTCACTGAAATCTTGGTCCTTGGTGTCACTACTGTCATTAGCATCATCATTTGTTCTTGCATCATTGTCCTTATCACTATCACGAGCCTCATTAAACTATGTTTCATGGTCTTCTTTTTCCATGCTTTCTGCATTTCCTTCATCATTTTTTTTTCCATGCTGACATCAATGCCCTCTTCCTCTTCATTGCTTGTTTCATCATCATTGCTTGATTGATCATTACCTTCTCCTTCATGGTCACTTTCTTGTTCATTTCCACTTCCCTCTTGTTCTGATGCGTTGGGAGAGGGTGAGGAAAGAGGGTCTTCTAGAGGTGAGGGTATATGTGTAGATGGTGAAGCATGATCAGAAGGATGATGGAGGAGTAGGGGGAGGAGGATGAGATTATGAGGGAAAATTTTGCTGATGATGGGGTTGTGGATTGGTGAAGATTTCACGGGTAATGAAAACCTCCCATGGTATGCCCTTTTGCTCCAATTGATGTAGCACAACCATCTTGATTAAAGAGTGATGAAACAAACTTTGCATTTGCTGGGAATAGTTCCTCTTTTGTACAATAGAAGACATCTTGTCAATACTCCTATAGAGGTAGTAGGGTAAATGAAGCATCTTAACCCTAGTAAAGTGCATGAGTAATCTGATATGATAGGAGTAAATTCTAGAGTACCTTCCCTCACATGTAAAATATTTCATGATGACCCTCATCAAGGGTGCATACCTCTCCAGCAAATGTAAAAAAGGGAAGATAGATTTGCAGCCTTCTTTGTATCTGGTTTTAAGAAATGGCTCATAGTAGCTTATGTCTAAGTTTGCTCTTTTGAACCATTTTTCACCAACATTGGGTATGCCTGTAGCATGGGCAATGGCATCTAAGGAGAGTTCAAAGGTCACCCCTGCAAAGTTTGATTATTTTTCATGTAGGTTAATGATGAATAACCATGTGATCTCTGGGTGACTTTGTACCTGTTGTACTCTTTCACAAAAGTGAAAACATCCCACATTTTGGAAACATGTGACAATCACATGAGAGGCATTAAGCTCCATTGTGCTTTGGGGTTCAAAACTATTAACCTTCCCACCCCTGTGTGGATGCCTCCTAGGCACTTGGCCTTCTTCACCACTACCATTTCTTCATTCTCCTGACATTTTGATTACTGTTGTTTTGAAACAAACCCTAGCTCTCCTTGTGAAGCTGATATGAGAAGTGATGGAATGATGGTAAGAAGGAAACTTTTGCAAGTGACTGAGACGGATAAATGAAGGTGTAAGTGTATGACTGTGAGGGAGAGCTAGAAATTAAGGACAAAAATAAACTACTTGTTATAATTCTGCTCTGACAGTAACTTGCACTTATGCTAATTTTGAAATGGAGGGGGCAATGTAAGGTCACTTTGTTTTTAGTGTATAGATCAGAGCCTTTAAGCTTTTATGGAGGACCAACTTCAAATCACTACAACCACACTACTGTATCCCTGTTTGACTGATATCTCCTTATTTGTAGGTGATGGAGGTTTAAAAAGGGTTTTTAGTATGAAGATTAGGGTTTTACCTTAGGGTTTGTTCAATTTCTCTTAACATCAAAACATCAAAAGCTATCGAGGGAAAAGCATGACATCCACCTACCAATTTAGAAATTTTTTAAAGACCCTTTGATGGTAGCTTGGAGGTATTTTTCAATGTTTTTAGGCGTTTGTAGGTGCAGGAGGAGCTTCAGGTTGAAAGCGCAATGCTTGCACGCGTATTCGGGCATGTCGGGCTGTGAATGCGCAGCGCCTGCATGCGTGTCGGGCCCGTCGGGTTGTGACTGTGTAGCGCCTGCATGCCTCTGTCGGGTTTCCTTGCCAAAAAAATCATCTGAACGGATGTCGGGCCTGTTGGGGTGTGAACGCGCAATGCCAGAATACCTCTGCACGGGTGTCCCTTCTTTCTAGTTTTGACTGTAGGAATCAATTCATAAAGAACAAAAAAAAAAGATGGTATTTCAGGCTTCTCGTTGCCAACATGGAGACCCTAAAATCATGGCATGGAGATCTATATAAATGCATAATAGCACATAGGAATTCTCCAGTAAACAAAAACTGATCGAATAATAATAATAGTAAATCCAAACAAAGTAGAACAGTCAGCTCACTCATACACTCATCGAAAGAAAAAACAAAAGTGTATTGAATGAAGTCACCAAATTCTACAAGCATGGTATTATCGGTCTTAATCTCCGTCCCATGTTTCAATCCGTAATAGTTGTAGGTCGTTGTCTATACCACCATATTTTTATCCGACATGTGTGCCCTTACAGAGCAGTCTCCATCCCATGACAACGATGATGATGAGGTGTGTGGGAGGTATCATTGCGGGATAGTGGTATGGCTCGAGCGGAGGTAGCCGTGAGGGAGGAGGGGAGTAGAAGTTAGGAAACGTGGAGCCATAATGTGGACGGTGTGTGGGCTGCATGAGGAGTTGGCAGCGGAGGGGGAGTTATCGGCATAGGATCTAAGGAAAAAAAGTCGATCTCTAGAATTCTCTGTTGATCGCCTCAAATCCCGCTAGAATATCCATAAGAAAACATCAATTTCACATCCGGGCAGTGCATACTTCTGGGTTGAAAAACTACAGTGACCGATACAATTTTATAACCATTGATGTTTGTCGAGCCACTTTCGGACAACCAAATTCACAATAAAAAAAACGTTTCCAATGCCAATGCCGAACACCTAGTAAAAATATGAAATATAGATATATTCAGGGGAAATTCATGGAGAAATTCATTCGAATTGAGATTTTGTCAGGTATGTCTATCAAGGTCGAGCCTCTGTGATAGGGAATGGGGCGACTTCCAAATCATCTATGTGTATAATGCAGCCAACACTTTCGAGCATGATAATGGAGCTGTCGGAGCACGGTGCACGCAGAGGACCGAGGATGTTGTGAGGGTCGTGGGCGTGGGTTGCGTCAAATATGTATGTCGAGGGACAAAGACCATCTCTGTGGTGTATTGACTGTTTTGGATTGCAGTGAAGCAGAGTAAGTGGATATTTATGCCACCTGGGCAGTAGAGGGAAAAAGGAAACACAAACGTTGTGATGGTACGCTTAGAGCCCATGTGAAATGGCCATTGGAGGTACAAGAATAGCATTAGAATCGTAGGTGATGAGGGATATGTACATCTATCAGTGAAAATAGCATTTGCAGAGTGAAACGAATGCTTGGATTTAGGGAATCAGTGAGAGAAATTCTCCCGTAGAGAACTCAACAAAATTCATGTTGAGGGGTTCGACAGGCGCCTCGCCAGGGAAATGGACTAGTGATAAATATGAAGAGCTTTCAATGTGATAAATTCAAGACCAAAAATAGAAATCACAAAATTTTTATTCCCTGGAGAAACTGACCATTTCCCTCACCACACGGACCCAGAGTAGCGTCAGATGAGATAGCCAAAGGAGAGTCACCAACAAGAAAGTAACATTTAATGTAGAATGCAGTAACATTCAATGCACAATGAAATAATTTTAAATGCATAATGTAATAACACACTCATAGAGAATTGACAATAGTGGCTTTCACACAGTATTCAACAAGTTAGGAATGTACCAGCTCCGATACCATGTTAAACACACGCATGGGTAAACACACACATAGAGAAGATAGGCATGATTTGCTTTAATATTAACCATAGATGTAATTTTATAGTACATTTGGTGTGACCCTTGGATTCTACATTCCAAGGTCACTTGGACTTCTTTATGACTTTTCGAATTCCACACCTACCCATTGAGGATTAGGTGTCCAACACTTTAGAAAGTGTGTTTTCGAAAGATTAAATCAAAACTTAACTTGGCTATAAAGGCCCATCAAACGCTTCAAGGGAGTCATTTTTTCCTTCAAGAGATCAAGAGAATTCAAGGAGAGTAAAATTTGTGAGATTTCAAGCCAAATTTGGGCAAAGTGTATTAGCGTTGCATGCTTAGACTAGCGCTCCATGCCTAGGATCGGGCGTTGCGCCCTTGGAAAATTTTCCCGACACATTTTACACTAGTGCTACACGCTTGGAAGTGAGCGTTGTGCCCTTGGCAGAGTGCTACGCTCTTTCCCGACAGACTCAATGAATTTTTCCATTGGCGTTGTGTGCTCCAGACTGGCGTTGCACCCTTAGCACTGGCGCTGCGTGCTTGGATAGGAAGGGTTTCTAAACCATATAACAAATCAAATCACTATAAATGGCTTCCAAACTCTTGTTGAAGGTCCTCCAAACATATTTAGGGGTAATTACAGGTCATCAACCCATCTCCAAGAATTTTTTGTCATCATTTAATTGAAAGAAGTGAAACCTTAAGAGGAAACGCTAAGGCTTAAACTTGAAATCACTGTTTACCATTACTTCATCTTCCTGGAAAGAAAATCACTGATAGAAAAAGGAATTACACTGTTTGGAGGTTGTTAATTTATCTAAGCTTGGCCCTACATCCATTTCCTTTAGAAAACTTTGTCCCTTCACTTACAAAAAACTGCCATTCCATTACCCTCTTTTTCATCTCAATTTTCACCTCAATCCTAGGGTTGGAAAAATAGAGTTTTAAAAATGTCAGAAGAGGGAGATAGTGGCAGTGGTGGAGAGGCCCAAATGCCAAGGATGCATGACCACAAAGGAGGAAAGATAAATATATTTGAACCCCTCAACACAAGGGAGCTAATGGCATCTCCCCTTACTGTTGCCTGTTTCAAACACATGGGATGCTTTGACTTTTGTGAAAAGGTGCAACAAGTACAAAACCACCCTGAACTTACAAGACTTCTCATTATCAATTTGCATGAAAAACAAGTTAATATAGCTGGGGTTACATTTGAGTTGTCTACTAATGCTATTGTTGCAACTACTAGGATACCAAGTGTTGGTGAGAAATTGTTCAAGTAGGAAAACCTAGACATGAGCTACTTTGAGCCATATCTAAAACCTAGGTATAAAGACCACCACAAGTCCATCTTTCCTTTTTCACATCTGCTTGATAGATATGCACCCATGATGAGGATCATAATGAAATATTTCACATGTGAGGGAATATTCTCCCGCATTTACTCATATCACATCAGGCTGCTTATGCATTTTACTAGAGTGAGGATGTTGCACATACCCTATTACCTCTTTAGAAGCATTGAAAAAATGTCCTACGTAGTGCAAAAGAGAGACTATCCTCAGTAGATGCAAAGTCTCTTCCATCACTCACTTATCAAAATGGTTTTTGTGCACCAACTACAGCAGAAAGGCATTCCATGGGAGACCTTCATTGCCAATGAGGTGTTCACTTCTCCACAAGCCCATCATCAACAAAATACACCATCATCATCTCATCCTCCCATTCCTACTTCTCCATCACTTCCTATTGTTCCTACATCTCCACTCACTCATATTTCTTCATCCCATGATGATCCTCCTTCATCACCTTCCCACAACCCTTCACCCTCATCTCATGATACCAAAACATCCAGCAGTGAGGTAGAGAGCAGTGAGGCAGATGGCAATGAGAAAGATGAAACTAATATGATTGACATAGATCCACTTCCTTTGACCTAATAGAGGGAAAATAGGCATGTGTTTTCTACCCTTAAGAGGTAAGGGGCCATGCCTTCATCATTGACAAAACAAATTGACAAAGGTAAGGAAAATGTCATTGTTGAAGAGAAGGAAGACAATCATGAAATTGAACAAGAGTTTCAACTAATTCACCTTGACAGTGATGATGAGAATGAGGAGAGGATCACAAACATGTTGCTCAAGAGAAAGGATGCCTTGATTAGAGAGCTACAAACCAATCTTGGTAGGGCCAAAAATGTGATCAACTTCCTTGAGGTGGAAAACCAACAATTAGAGATAGAGAAAGCCATCTATGAGGTCAGAGCTATCGGAGCTCGGAAAGAGGTTGGAAAATCCAAGGAAAAACTAAATGAGACCTTGGTCACTCTTGATGAAGTTTAGGATGAGGAAGAACATCTTACTAGGAAGAGGCCAGGGACAATTGGTTTGAAGAAGGCCTTAGCCTGGGAAAGAGAGCAAGAGACCGCATTGGCAGAGCAGCTCACTCCAAGTGAGCTGCTTGCCATGGAAATCAGATATGACAGAGAATATTGGCTAGAGAGAGCCAATTTACACCTATAGGATCAACTTGAGAAGGCACAAAAGAACATTAACATACAGAAGAAGACGGCAAAGCAATATGCCATGAGGAACAAAATTGCAAGGGCCAAGCTCAAAAGATCCCTTGCAAAGATTCAAGTCCTAAAAGAGGCAAAGGAGAAAGACAAGCTGGATATCCTTGCTGATGTATCCCTTCAATCTTCCCAAACATTATCAACAAGTTAAAATCCAATTTTGACACATTTTTGTACTTTTTGAAATTTTGACAGTTAGTCAGCAGGAAAAGGGCCAAGCGCACAACGCCACTGGCACTGCACTCTTTTTTGGGGAACCCAATTGAGGAAAGGTTTACATATTCATGTTCATCAGGCTAAGGACATCACCCTCAAAAATTTTCAAATCCTTTGGAGCAGAACTGGTCCTCCAAAAGTGCCAAAAACAAGCAAAAAACACCTTTTTGCCCTCTTTTCAGCACTGGCATTGCGCCTTGAGAAGTCTTCGGAGAATGGATTTTTGAGCAGGAAAATGGATACCATTCTAGAAACCAAAGGAATATTTGGAAACTAGATAGTACAGGATTTCCAATGAGCTATCATGGAGCTCATTTTGACACCGGGAAGACCTCCAAATCTTAGCTGCAAACAGGCAATTTTTCCAGATTTGGCACTGCGCGTTTGACATGGTGCTATGCCGTTGTACCTTGGCACTGTGCCCTTATCTAAAATTCAACAAAAGACACAAGGAGTTAATGAAAAAGATATTTTGAAGGCTTAATAGACAAATATCTCTAAAATTAGCTGAGGAGTTATGTTAGAAGTTATTTTTGCATTGAATGAGCTTGGGATATTTGTGCCTTGGGCCTTGCATGGTCTCAATGGTCAAATGCATTTATTATGTAATGAATGACATTTTAAAACACTAGCTAGGCTTCAACTCCTCATTTTGGCAGTTAACTACTACATGTAAGCTTCATTATTTTTGTTGGTTGTTTATTGAGATGAATACATAGACTTGGAGTTGTGAAGAAATTGGCTTTGGAGTTGTGTGCTTGTTTTTGGACTTAGCATCAATGGAGCAAGCACCTTCATAGGATTCATGAACCTGGTTAATGGTGATATTTCTCTAATCTAGTTATTTTTTTGTTATGTTCTCATATTGTTCAATATTTTCTCTTGCATTAGAACAAAAATTTGAGGCTAAGATATGCTGTTAGAGGCACCTTAGGTCTGTCTGCTTCTATTGCTCAAATGTTTTCCTCTGTTAGGTATGATTGAAGAATTATTCATTGCTCCTTAATTTCAATTATCTTGTTTGTCTTCAAAATGATTAAATAGAGTCAAGCCAAAGAATTTTATGGTATGCCCTGTCCTTTGGTGTAGCTTGAATCATTGTTTTCTAGTCTTTTCTTTGAAGTTTGCTTATTAGGGTTTAGGCTAAAGAATTTTATGGTATGCCCTGTCATTTATTCTATCGAGAAATGGTTACTTTTAAGGTCTTTACATTTTGATTAAGGAATTTAGGAGTTCCCTGCTCTTTAATCATTACTTATGTGCTATCTTGAATGTTTTCTTTCTCTGAAGGTAGATAGCTAGAGAAGTTAGGAGTTCCCCTGCTCTCTAGGGTTTGTTGGATAGTTGTTTTAAATTTTAATTGATAGAGCTAGGTCAAAGAAGTTTATGGTGCGCATTTTCCTTTGATTATTTTTTGATGCATAGTACTCTTATAGACTTCTTGTTATATTTTATGTTAAACGATTCTTAACTGCCCTTTAAACCTACTACATTCACAACTTAATGTTCATTTCACACTCACTAAACCTATTTAGATCCATTTGGCTTTGTTAACTTTCCCTATGAGAAACCCTTAACTTATTGTTGTACTTTTCAAGACCTTTTGTAGACTCCATATCCCAATGGTTTAAGTTTCTCTTACTCTATATGTTCTTCTTGACAACCAACCCAACCAAACAAAACAAAACAAACAAACCCTACCAATTTAACTAGCCTAAAATCAACATCCTAAAACAAACAAGTTACATCTTTTAGAAAATATAGAGAGATCCCTCTCTGAGTCTAGGAAGGCTAGGTCCTACGACTCCAAAGTTGGTTTGATGTTACCCTTGTACATTTGGTCTTGCCAATCTCAAAAAATACAGGGACCTAACATAATGGTGACTCCACTGGGGATCTGAGTAAGTAACAACCCAAATACTCCTTAAGAACTCACAAATCCCCTATCAAACTTAGATAAATCAAGTGTTAGCCAAGAATTATATCTGGTTGATTCACCATACTAACAAAATGGTGACCATACTGGAGAAAACTTATTGAAAATCTTAGTGTTACATAAAGAACTTAGAAAACCCAAAAACATCTTTAGATTGGTATTTATTCATTGATGGTGGACAATAAGTACATCCTCAGAATAGTAAGCATCATCCACCTGGTGACTCCACTGGTCTTCAGTAGCCCTGTTGACCGCACTATTTCTCACAGAATCCCCTGGGAATGTATCAATCAGTCATAACAGTGTAAAGCCCAGTTACATATTGTGTGAACTTAGTACCCTTACAGATAGTTCTGTTTTCAAAACTCTCATAAACTTTCAGCCTTTCTGTGATTAAGGGTATGAAATCTGGCTTCACAAAGAATCAACACCAGATCTCACCCTGACCTAAACCCTCCTACTATAGTTGATGACCCAGAAAGAATCTTATGGAAAACTTATAAGACTGAAGCCTCCACTATTGTTAGACCAATTCATAAAGCAAGTTCTGTACCTGAAAATCTCACATCCTTGCAAGATACCCAATTTGACTTACACCATAGAAGAAACCTTTTCAGAACTAAGTCTCAAAGTGGGATAGACCAGACAAGCCTTGAGCCTACCAGCATACAACATAGTCCTAGTAGAGAAGCCTCTCCTTCCACTCCTCCTGATTTTCAGCTTCTCCAAAACTTTGGCTCCTTTCATTCCAAATCTACTCAAAATCAGCTAGTTGGTCCAAGTAAATATGCCACACCCACTCATACATCCACTGTGAAAACCACTCTATTTAATCCTCCACCTCCTCTCATAAACCCCCCTCTTATAAACCCTCCTTGGGTTCCTTTACCTCAAATCATGGCAGCATGGTTTGCCCCATTGGTACTACCCCAAACTTTACTTCCTATGCCACAAGACTACTAATCTAAAATCCCTCACTTTAATGGAAATGACCCTACAACTTCCCAACAACATGTAGACAAGATGAATGATGATTTTGAATACCAAGAAATAGAAGAGGAGACCATAAAAATGAGAATTTTTGCCCAAAGTTTAGGGGGGGAAGCAAAGAAATGGTTCAAAAACTTAACTCCTAACGACATACATGATCTCCCTTCCCTTTATCAAAAATTCATAAAAAAGTGGGAGACTAAGAAAAATCCTCTTCAAATCCTATCAGAGTATGATAACCTTAAGAAAAATGTCAGAGAAAGTGTCCAAGACTACTACACTAGGTTCAATAGTGTTTACAATGCACCCCCACCTCACATGAAACCCCGACAAGGCCTAGCCTTAGTAAATTTTCCAGATGGTTTTGATCCCGAAATGGCCTACCAGTTAAGAGAAAGAGATACCCTTATCCTAGAAGACATGCAAAGGGGAGTTGTAAGTGTAGAAGCCAATATAATTTCTAAGAGGGATAGGATGAGAACAAAAAAAGGGTTACATACAAAGAAGAAACTATGGCCACCACATCTGATGCTAAAATTGACAATCTAGTTAGGACAATGGAAAGGATGATGGAGAGAATAAACTTGAATGAAAGAGCACCCCCTAGGGAAAACCAAGAAAATCTTCAAAACAGAAATAGAAACAAAAACTTCAGAAGAGATCCTCCTAAAATCAGAAAAATAGACAATGACCAACAAATCAGGCCTCCTTTCCAAGAAAACTATGTAGATGAAGAGGAAAGAGAGACTGAAGAGCCAGAAGAAAACCATGTGAAATTAATAGGCTCTAATAGTGAAGATGTTGTTTTTCTCACAGAAGAAGAACAAGGTCTGTTGTCCTCAAACCAAACTGAAATAACATATGAGGATTTTAAAATGCTATCATGGAGGTTCATAGGTAGTATGACCTCAAAAGTAGGAAAACCCAAGATACCCCGAAGAATAACAAACCAGAAATTTCTACTAGGAAGACCCCTGAAAACACTCCTAAAAAGATAGCAGAAAATGCCAACATAATGGCTAAGAACCCCGATCAAAGCAAAAACAAAATCAGCCAACATGATGGTGACCAAAGTTTCCCTAGTACATCAACTAGTGGCCCTAAAAAAATTGTTTTAACTGACATTCCTAATAAAAATCAACAAACCAAAGTTGCTGAAAAGACCATGTATGATAAAACTGATGTAAATATACCAAGAACACAAACACCATTCAGTATTGAGGGTGAGATTTCCAAGATCAAAATAGCCATACCTCTTACTGAACTAGTAACTCAAGATGTATATAGGTCTCAAGTTTTGAAGGCTTTGAACATATGAAATGAGACCGACACTCTAAATTTAACTAATGAAAAGACAAAACTGCTGTTTGGACCTGAGGTGGAGGGAAAGTTTCAAGAGGGAGTTGTCCCTCCATTCTATGTCAGTTTGAAAATTCATGACAAAATCCTACACAATGCCATGCCAGACTCCGGTGCTTCACATAACCTCATGCCAAAAGTAGTGATGGAGAGATTAGGCCTTGAAATAACCATACCATATAAAGAATTGTACTCTTTTGATTTGAGTATGGTTAAATGTCTGGGTCTAATCAAATATATGTGTGTCAATATGGCACAAATACCAACCAAGAGCCTAGTCATGGACATTGTAGTGGCTAACATTCCCCCGAAATATGGCATACTTTTATCTAGATCATGGGGAGCCAAACTCCAAGGAACCCTACAAATGGACATGTCCTATGCTACCATCCCAGTCTTTAGCCAAACAAGAAGATTGTACAGGGAATCTCACATGAAATACATGGTAAGCAGCGAAGATAGGTCAAACAACACCCCTCTTTATTATATCAATTCAAACCTTGACTCATTTATCTTGTACAATGAATATGACATTAATGAACAAGTAAATGAAAAAGAGGAAGAGCTAGACCTATCAGAACAGTCAAACCAAACACCCAGTGAAGAATATAACGATCAAAACCCTTGCAACCATGAACAACAACATAATGGTGAATATGAACTTGAAACTCTTTGGAACATGAGCTTTGATGGCTCTTGTGGAAAAGTTGGTTCAGGAGTAGGTGTTTGGATACACAAAACTAATGAAGGTCACTCCTACAAACTAGATTTTCAATGTACAAACAATATTGCAGAATGCAAAGCTCTTCTCCTAGGTCTACACTTGTTGAAAAACATAGGAGCTAAGAAGATTTATGTTCAAGGAGATTCTGAGCTAATCATTAGGAAAATCAAAGGAGAATATTCAGCCAAAAATCATAGGCTAAGAGAATATAGGAATTCTGCCTTAGACCTCCTGAAAACATTTGAGAAATATAAACTTACCTCTATCCCAAGAGCTCAAAAAAGCCTTGACAATGAACTAGCCTTTGCTACCAACACTTGCCAATTACCTCATGCCAATGAACAATACACGGTAAAAGTCAAAAGCAGACCTACAGTACCTGATAAAATAGATTATTGGCAAGTGTTTGAAGGGGACAAACATATTGAAGACTTCCTGTAATCCATGAATGAATTTGAAATACTGAAACCAAGCTTAGATCATGAAGAAGATTTCTCTATTAAAGAACAAACACACAAAATAGAACCATTTTCTCCTGCTGATATAAATCTGTTAGAACACCTTCATGAGGTAGAATTTTGTAGGGATCCAGATCAAAAAGACCTTAAGGTATTTCAATGCAAAGATAATCTATTTCCAAGGGGTCTTGCCCCCTTAGAAGATTTGTTTGATTTCAATGATGTTGCTAGGAAGCCTAAGATCGAATCCACCGAAACAGATGTAGAAGAATGCAACATAGGCAGTGTAGAAGAACCCAAAATGACAACGTTGTCCAAAACTTTTCCACCTATCATAAAATAGAAATACATTGAGCTACTCAAAGAATTTAAAGATGTGTTTTCATGGGGCTATGAGGACTTGAAGTCCTATGATACAAACATCATTCAGCATAAGATTCCTCTCAAGGAAAACCAGAAACCATTCAAGCAGAAATTGAGAAGGATAAACCCTGTCCTAGTGCCTCTAGTTGAGAAGGAAATAAAGAAGATGTATGATGCTGGAATCATAGTCCCACTCAAGTACTCAGAATGGGTTTCAAACCTTGTGTTAGTAAGAAAGAAAACAGGGGAGATTAGGCTAAGCATGGACTTTAGAAATTTAAACAAAGCCTCCCTGAAAGAAAACTACCCTTTACCTAAGATGGATCATATACTACAAAGGGTGGTAGGCTCTAAAAGAATATCATTGCTTGATGGCTTTTCAGGATATAATCAGGTGCTAGTACACCCAGATGATCAGCAAAAAACTTCTTTCACTACACCTTGGGGCACCTTCATGTATGTCAAAATGCCTTTTGGGTTAATGAATGCAGGGGCTAATTTTCAAAGAGCCATGGACATTTATTTTTCCGAAGACATAGGTTACTTCATTGTGATATAGCTGGATGACATCACCATCTATTCTAAAGCTGATGAAGAACACCTAGTTCACTTAACAAAGGTCTTTGAAAAGTGTAGAAAGTATGGTCTATCTTTAAATCCTAATAAAACTATGTTTTGTATTCAAGAAGGAAAACTCTTAGGCCACATCACATCTAAAGAAGGGATTAAGATAGACCCAAAAAGGATTGAGGGTATATTGCAGATTATCCACCCTAGGAACATCAAAGAGTTGCAATCTTTCATTGGAAAGATCAACTTCCTAAGAAGGTTCATACCAAACCTTGCAGAAATCCTAAGAAACATTTAAAACACGATGAAAAGAGAAATAGGAATCAAGTGGACCACAGAAGCCAAAAAATCCTTTGAACTGGTAAAACAAACACTTACCAAAACACTAGTTCTAATCAACCCTGACTTTACCAAGGACTTCTTCATCTTCTCATTTGCATCAGAACACACTATTGTTGCAGTATTGCTACAAAAGAACATGATGGGACAAGAACAACCCATAGCTTTCTTCATCAAGGCACTAAGAGGTGCCCCTATAAAATATAACATTATGGAGAAAAAATCCTTTGCCTTAATCAAAGAATTAAAAGATTTCAGAGTTTACATCTTGCATTCACATGTCATTGCTTTTGTTCCACATACAGTTGTCGAGGACTTATTGAATCAAGATCCTGATGGTAAAAGGGGTAAGTGAATTTCTGTCATCTTAGAATATGATCTAGAAATCAGGCCCACTAAACTGATCAAAGGACAAGGACTTGCCAAACTCATGGCTGAAGCAAACTTTCAAGCACTAGACATAAACATGATACATTCCTTGGATGAACAAGAGGAATTGGTGACTCCACCCATTGAAGAAGCATTTCTGAACTAGCTCTGATATGCTGATATATTATATGTGCTTTTAAATCTAAATGCTCCTCCTTCTTTGTCCAAAACAAAAGCTAGATTCTTGAAACTAAAGGCTGTAAATTTATGCATTCTAGATAAAGCTTTGTATTGGAAAAATTCTATTGGATCTTGCTTAAGTGTTTTCTTGAAGATGATGCAGATATAATCATGCATGAGTTTCATGAAGGAGAATGTGGAGGTCATCTCTATTGGAAAACCACTCCCAACAAAATCCTTAGAGTTGGTTTCTATTGGCCCACTCTTTTCCCTAATATCCACAAGCTAGTAATGACTTGCCATAAGTGCCAAATATTTGATGGAAAGATAAAACTACTGCCTTTGCCTTTGCACCCTATCAGTATTGAAACTCCTTTTCAACAATGGGGTTTATATTTCATTGGAGAAATACACCCTACCTCCTCTACCCAACACAAATAGATCCTCACTGCAACTGAATATTTCACCAAATGGATAAAAGCCATCCCCTCAAGGAATGCCACTAACTCAGTAATCATCAAATTCCTTGAAACCAATATCCTATCCAGATTTGACTGTCCAAGAAAAATCATCATCGATAATGCTGCTACATTTAAGTCCAAGAAAATGGTGTATTTTTGCTACAAATATCACATTACATTAGGGAATTCTACAACTTATTACCCTCAAAGTAATGGGTTGGATAAGTCCTCTAACAAAAGTTTAGTAAATATCATTAAGAAGCTGTTGGAAGAGAACAAAAATTCATGGCATAGCAAACTGGTACATGCACTATGGTTTGATAGATTAACAAGAAAAAAATCAATTAACATGTCTCCCTATCAACTAGTGTATGGCATGGATGTAGTTTTCCTAACATCCTTGGGAGTCTCAGTGATGAAACTTCTCCAAGAGGTACAATAAGAGGAGAATGATATACAAAGGAGGCTGAACCAAACCATTCAATTACAAAAATCAAGGGAGGAAAATAGAACACAAGCAGTGCAAGAGAACATCAAGAATTTCTTTGATAGAAGGACTAAAGCCAATGATTTCCAGATTGAAGACAAAGTGTTGAAGTGGGATTCAAGAAGGAGGACAAAGGCAAGCATGGAAAATTTGAAAATCTATGGAAGGGTCCATACATCATCCACTCAGTTAGAGGTAACAATGCATTCTTCCTACAAGAAATGGATGGAGCAGAGCTATTTGGAGGTCCTGTCAATGGCAGGATGCTCAAGCACTATTTTTGTTAAAAGTTTCTAGTTTGAAGTTTTATTCATTGTACATAAAATTGCTTAATAAAATATCAGAAAAAAATGAAACACAAAAACAAAGAAAAGAAGAAAAAGAGGGCAGATGAAAAGAAGAGGTAAAGCCCCATACTAAAAAAGAATGTTTCTGAAAGTGTGCAAGTCTAAATGCCACTACTTTGAGAAAGAAAAGTCTTGTTCAGTCATACAGCCTAACCATGATTGAACATGTTTTAAATTTCTGCTGATAAGTTAAAGAAGAAATATTTGCCAAACCATCTAAAATTGGCTTATCAAGTAGACTAGGTTAGGAAAATATGTTGGTTCCCAAAGCTTAAATCTGAACCAAAGAGAAATGAGAGGGATAGGTAAAAAACTCCAAATTATGAGCCCTCAAGTTTCTAGTTTTACTTGTACAAAAATAAAATCTGTGTGCCATTTGTCTAAGATGCCACAACTCATGACAAATCAAACTGCCTAACCTTGATTTGGTCATGTTTTGAATTTTATGTTGATAGGTTAGAGAATGAAAATTTGTCAAATTGTTTAAACTTGATAGATAAGTAGATTAGGTAGAGAATAAAAGATCTCATTAGCTAATCTAAGTTCTTAGAAGTTATAAGGGTAGAAGTAGATAGTTTTTTATGCTTTCAAAAGAAAAAATGATGTCAAGGGTTTTCCAATCCAAATGCACCCAAGTGAAGAAAAAATGTTAGGAAAAGTATGATGGGTAGGTAGAGTTGACGCTGAAGCAATCATGTTTTTTCAGATTATAGGATCACGACCTCAAAGAACAACAACAATATCAACCTTGAAAAATAAAAGAATAGGAATAAATCAGCAAGCATATGAGGCTTCTTATCTACAAAACCAGAGATCTGAACTCTGAGGTTCTTGACACCTCCTGAAAGGAGCTGCCCTCCCCAAGTGGAGCCACTGTTAGTCATCAGTATTTTTCACTATCTTTAGATGACTATAGATTGGTTCTAAATTTCTGAAAACAACCTTCCTTGAATAGTGTGAGTTTCAAAAATCTAACTGCCTTCATTATCCTTATAGAATTTTTTTCACTATTCTATCAGTTTCCCATTTTCATGGTCACCCTGTTGCTCCTACAAACTCCTCATAAGCTTATACCTCTCATTTTTACTCTCCTTCCCTGCCTATAACCTCATTGGCCTATTTTTCCCCTGTCCATAAACTCCACTTTCCCTCTAGGGTTTCCTATAAGCCTACTCATTCCCAGGTTCCCCGAGTTCCTCAAGCATTGATGGTCTCAAAACTATCTCTGTAGGATCTTTAGATAAATCAAGTACATTTGATTTTGGATCTTCAATACAACACTTTTGACAATAATCTATTTTTCACTTGAAGCCTCCAAGGCAATTTTAAGTCAAAGATCAGGTCAAAGGACCCTCCCACTCGGTCATTAGGGTTTCACATGTTTTAAGGTTGTCTTTGGATGTTTCAGGCACTGTTTTTCCTTTGCTATAATCTGGCTGAGATGTAATAGAACATTGAGACATGGTTATTCAAAAAGGACCTAAAATATTTCCAAAGAAGATTACCTCATCAATTCAAAGTCTGCAAATGAGAAAAATGGACAAAGTTTGGCACTTCTGTAGGAGTGTTGAAAGGTCTATCAGCAGAAAGTATTGATAAGGTAGGTGGTCTGCTCCTGAATTAAAACAACTTACAACAAAGGAGAGAAGAAACACTTGGTCTTGTAGGTAATAGGCTTATGAACGTGATGGTCCAGTTGAGTGCAAAAAATAGTGATCACTTGCAGAAATGACATAGAGGAAGCACACAAAGCCAAACATGAAGAAAGTCTATTAGAGACTATTGATGAGATTTGGAAAAGGTGAGGTGAACTAGACATAAGTGAATGAACTTGAAAGGGCTATAAAGAACTTAGAAGACAACAGTGATGATTGTTGTAAAGCACTCTAGACACCTAGGGTTTTGTGAAAGTGGCCAGAGAAGGTGAAAGATGAGTTGAGCTCCAAGGTGGGAACAAAAATGTTTTTGAAGATGCTGCCATATGACCAAATCCCAAAGTTGTCAAAATCAACCTGACATGCCTAAATGAAAAAAAGAAATGCCACCTCAATTTTTTCAGTCACCTGCAAAGAAAAAGTGTTAAAAGACATCATAAAGAAAAAGAAAAAGGATTCTAAACTTTATAAAGTGGGTTTTCAAAAGATTAAATCAAAACTACACTTGGCTATAAAAGCCCATCAAACACTTCAAGGGAGTCATTTTTTCCTTCAAGAGATCAAGAGCATTCAAGGAGAGTAAAATTTGTGAGTTTTCAAGCCAAATTTCGGCAACGTGTCTTGGAGTTGCCCGCTCAGACTGGCCCTGCGCGCTTGGGATCAGGTGTTGCACCCTTAGCAAATTTTCCCCACACATTTTACACTGACGTTGCACACTTGGAAGTGAGCGCTGCACCCTTGGCAGAGCATTGCACTTTTGCCCCAAAAACTCAATGAATTTTTCTATTGCCGCCACACGCTTAGGACTAGCGCTGCACCCTCAGCCTCGATGTTGCGCCCTCAGAACTGGCACTGCGCGCTTGGATAAGAGGGGTTTCTAAACCCTACAACCACTCAAATCACTCCAAAGGGCTTCCAAACTCTTGTTGAAGGTCCTCCAAACATATTGAGGGGTAAGTACAAGTCATCAACCCATCTCGAAGCATTTTTTGTCATCATTTAATCGAAATAAGTGAAACCCTAAGAGGAAACCCTAAGGCTTAAACTTGAAATCATTGTTTACCATTACTTCATCTGCCTGGAAATAAAATCAGTGATAGACAGAGGAATTACATTGTTTGGAGGTTTTTCATTCATTTAAGCTTGTCCCTATGTCTATTATCAGCCTAAATTTTTTTTCTAAACTCTGTAAGTTTACACTGTTTTCGTCATAGTGTCAAATAGGTCTTGAGTCACTTTTTTCTTCATAAAGGTAGGTGATAGGTTTAGAAGTCTTAAAAAGTCAGTTTTTCAATTCCAAATAAGGTCTTTAGGTCTCATCCCATGGTTGAAAAGTCTCATCATTCATTTAGAAATCATGTTATTAACTTTCGGATGAATCCTCTACAATTAGCCACAAAACCGTAGTTTCGTAGCGCAGTCAGTTCAAAAATCTAGTTTTGTGCTACGAAAGCGCTGCTACTTTGTTAGCGCATTTCAGAAAAAATTCACTATGTGCACTACGAAAGCGCGGATTCTTAGAAATGTCATGTCAAATGCCAGAAACTGTCAGAATCCATTAGGGTATGATATGATAACATCATAGTGAGTCAGTTAGGGGTCATTTTCAAAGTGTTCAACCATTCATATCCATCACTACTACAACAAAGGTGTCATTTGTGAAAAGAGATTTCAAAATTGAAAAGTCTGATATGTTTTACTCATTTCAGTTTTCATTTACTCACAACAAGCAGTGAAACATCTCTGTTTTGAGTTTAAGCTTATGGTCATCTTACACCAAAGCTATTCTCATCTATCATCAAGTAACGCTGACTCTTTTATCAAGCGAGGCTGAACCTTTATTTAAGCGAGGCTGATTATCAAATTCTGAAAGAAGAAAACAGGATTTTTTTTTAAGGCAAGTATGGCAGAAGAGAAAAATAATCATAGGTCAGGACATTGTTTAAGGTTTGAACTAGAAAGCACAAGATGAAATGACAAAGTATCAAAGCCTGGAAGAAAAGTTGATACTAGCAAACTATGAGATTGATAGGTGGAAGATCTGGAGATACAGTTGAAAAATTCTCAAGAAAAGTTAAAGGGACAGTGAAATAGAATGATAAACCCATAAGATAATCTCTGATCAAAATGAAGGTAAAACTTGATGAAGATTATGTTTTCAGGGTCATGATGCTATGTTCTTGAAATGATACTAATGCCCTTAAAGTTTGAGTATTTCCAAAATACAAATTTTGAAGATATTTTCAATAAAACTACCTACACAGTAGTTTCGTAGTGCAGCTAGTGCAAATTTGATCAAATGCGCTACGAAACTGCTAAAGCAACTTTTTCACCATGAAGAGAAAAACTCTGTTTTCGGGTTTTAGTAGTCAACTTCCAAGGGGGTTTCTGGGCAACTGAAAAGGAATTTTTGAAAACTAAAAGAATTTTTTCTTCCTAACATAACTAACTACAAAAACCTCTCTCATTTTCTTCACAAGTGTTATTGGTTGGGAGATACAAGGCTTTCTTTCAAGCCCTATTTTCAGAAAACAAAGTTTTCCTATTTTACATATGTTCTTAAAAGACAGTTTCTGTTAGTATGAATCTTTTGTCGAAGCGTACGAAAAAATACCACTTTAGCTACGCATAACTTATAGCCCTAACATCAAATGTGGCTGCTAACATCTTCAGATCTGTAGTTAGTTGATCAAGACAAGTGCTGCAAAAAACCAGATCTATGCATAGAAAGACATTAAGCAGTAAAATCAAGAGTTTGCTCCATACATCCAATAGACAAGACAAGAACAATGTTTTTGAAAGAATTTTTGTATTAAGGGCACCTGGGAGGAAAACAAGAAGGTGTATCCAATTCTCCTCAATGGGATGGGTTCTTGGAAGTCCTCAGCACTTCAGATCTAGAATCTCTCTCTCTTATTGGTGTAGAAAACCCAGACAAAGATAGAACTCAAAGGGAGCTCACACAGCAAATAATGAAGAATGTGACCAAGTGTATAGATCCAGAGTGATCTAATAGGCAACAAAAGGTGAAGAATGATAGGAAAAAACCCTCCTATTTATAACAAAATATTGGGTCATTCTAGATCTTGGTGCATGATTAAAATAACATTAACCAAATCTAGATCCACCTTTTATGGAATATTTTATTATATTTGTTGGAGGGAAAAAGTATTTGACTTGGGTGAAATCCCTTTATTTGTGAATAATAAATAAATAAATGATTTATTTATCATTTTAAGGAAGTGGTTGAAAGATAATCAAATAAATAATGATTTATTTAATTATTTATGGGTGATTTAGTCATATTTAACAAGAAATATTATTTAAATAAGATTTAAATAATTATTCCTAGAAAATAATAAGATAAATAAAGATTTATCTAATTAATTTCTTTGTTTTGGGTTAAATATGACCAGGAAAATCAAACAAATATAGGTTTGTTTAATATTTCCTTTTTGGGTTTCCTGTTTAGACCATAAACAACCTAATAAATGTGTTTTATTAAGTTATTTTACATAGTGAAAGAAATTTTACTTAGGGTAAAATTGGTCTTACATGGTGTACTTGGGTCCATCTAATGATAGTAGGTTAGATGAACAAAAAATGGTGTAACAGATTGCCCCCGAGCGTGCGAGTGTTAGGAGCAAATCGTATGACCGAAGTACGTTGTAAGAACTCAATCACCAGACATCAAAAGGGAAGTCAGAGAGAGAAATGTGAGGTAGACTAATGTGCTGAAGAACTAGACCCTGAGGAGACGAGACTTACAGGTGCAGCAAGTCTCTTTTTATGAGAGGGTACCTATGCTAAAGGCGGCGGGGGAGGCATACCTATGCCCGCCGAGACAAAGTACAAAAGAATAGTGTGTCCAGTAAAAAAGGGACCGAACCATAAAGTACAGCCGGCATAAACATGAGCCAGATAGAAATACAATGAGGGATCCCATATACATGTTGTGCCTAGGATAACAGCCAGGACTTATACAATAATATATGAGTACATGAGATACAAGTACAACCCAAATGCCCCCTACAAGCGGGGAAGGGCTCACAAAATCTGACTGATACATGCAAATCAAAGAGGCGCTGCAAGCGGCTAAGGCCGACATCATCAAATATATGGAGCTGCATCGAAGGCTGCAATGAAGAGGTCATACGGGCATGTGGGGGGCTACCTGCAGGGCCACCCCCTCATGAGGGTTGAGACATCTCACACACACCCGGGCATCACCAAGAGCTGTTGCTGCATCACTGGACCATCAAGCTTATGAATCTCGATCATGCTGAAAGGAGCTGAAGTGGAAAAACAATCAAGTCAAAGGGAAAAGAGAGATCCCTTTGCCTGATCCGAGGCACCAAACAAGAGTGGAAGCTGGAACAAAGGTACACCGCTCTCTAGACCTGTCTTCTGGAATGAAGGAGTTGATGTCGATAGAAGGAGGTCCGCCATAGGTGAGGCAATGAGAGATCCTCAACTAAGGCACAAGAGAAAATAGTAGAGCGACAGACAGACTAATACCCATGATGAAGATGGAATGGAGGGGACTGAGTAGCGAATGGACGACTTCCCTTGCTAGAGCATAAAGGGCATGAATGACATGGCAGTGACTGACACAATATCATAAGGGATAGGGGACAGTGGGACTAAAAGCCATAATGTGCGACATAAGAGAGAGACCAAGAAATGAAGGATGGAGGACTATAGCGGGGTACAAAGGGACTCGGGATAGACTCCATGAATGCGATGATAACTCAACATGGATGCTCTAAACAAGGGTGACTTGATGGTGCTGCCACACAGTAAAGGTCCAATGGGGGACCATGAAAACATGAGTACGAGATGGTAACTCACGACGAACATCAACACGAGCATGGATAAGTATGGAGGCCAAATGGTGCCCCTAGTATGAGTGTTGCAAGTGAAGAAATTCGATTTTAAGGAGGGTTATGGTTGAGGGGAATAGGTGCCCCCAAGCATGGTGTGGTCATGCCAAAATGTATTTAGAAAGAGGGGAATCGAAACTCATTTCAATGATGTGGTGTGCCATTTGTTTTCGTTATGGTTATGCAGTTTGAGAAAGGAAATGGAGGATTACCAATCTCTTTTAGTACTGCATATATGAAGCAAATGGACTTTAAGTTTTCGGGGTGGCATACCTGGTGTCGCTATCCCAAAGAGAGGATTTGGAGATAATGAATTGATGCTATCCTAGAAAACCCATAGGTTGGTCAACAACAGTGTCTAAGAGATTGGGTTGCTGATGGAAGATGAGGGAACGATAAGGGGTATCATCCCTAGAGTGATCGGAAGTGATATGGGACTCTAGAGGTTCTTCAAAAAGTGGAAGAATAATGGTACTAAAGTCGGCACAACCAAATACACTAGGAGAGTTGTGGAGAATTGCTTCTCTTGGTCTCTCAAATGTGAGTGCCCCCTTACCCAAACATTGGGTTTCAATGTAATGGCCACAAGGTGTATGTGGTGTGAACGCATGGGTTCGATGTAAGGGGGACTAGATAAAGTCAGGGGTGGGGATTTCTTCCATAATGTCGTCATCGTGATAGAAGATGGGTGACTGGTGGAAGAAAGACCACCTGATGCGGCGAAGCTACCTAACTCATCATCATGAGAAGAGAGGTTCACATGCGCATCGTCACAAGGGGTGACAGAAGAGTAAGCGATCAGGTCTGATCGACGGGCCGATTGCTGAAGGAAGGTCAAGCGAAACAACAGGGGAGGATTCAGAGGGAATGTTCCCTGAGGGTCTCATGGATGATGATATGTAGAAAATGCTGGATGAAGGCTCCGTCATCTTGACATCAGGAGGGGGGATGTCAATGGGAGCAGTCATGTCTGGTATTTTTGCCAAAGAAAAATGCACAAATATGGGAGAGGTGGACTCATTGTGCTTGGCCTCAAATTGGCAGACCGCGGCTAGAGAAGTGCGGAAGTCCTCGAGGCAGGGACAAAGGTGTGTGTAATGGCCATGGAGGTCACACAAAGCACAGGGGTGGTTGGTGTGAATATTCTGGGGGTTCGTGGCCACGGTCGTGAAAGGAACAGAGGCTTCCAGGACCGGGGGCTCAGGGAACGCGACATTAACCATGGGCTTGAGATGAAGAAATTCAGGACAGGTATGGGTGGCGTGACCGACAATATCACACAAAGCACACTGGATGGTATTCTTTGGAGGCCGAGGAGGGCTAGGGTTTGTCGGGGTAGCCTTGTCCTTTGATGCCCCCTTGCGAGCTTTTCCCTTCTTACCCGAAGCGGTCGCAACAGGAGGTGGTTCCTGTAGAGGTGACTGAGGCACTGTTGCGACAGGAGAAGTTCTGGGGACCGGTTGAACCGGGGTCAAAGCAAGATAAGGTTTGGGTTGACTAGGCAAGGTTGGGGCTGGAGGATCAAGGTACCAGACGGGAATCCCAAGGGTCAAGTTAGGAAGAGAGAGGGTGGCCATGAGAGGTACCGTGTACACTCTTGGTGGGGGAGCTAGGAATGGTATCTGACCAGAGGGGTAATGGCCAGGTGGGACGACTCCTAAAGGGCTAAGGCTTGGAGGAACCGTTCCAGGAGGATAAAGAGGCTCATGACTACCAATTTCAGGTGAAGGGGTAGGAGCAAGTTGCGGAGAGCGCGGTTGCTGATTAGCCGAAGCAGGTTGCTTGAGAGCAGCCCGAGACGATTGCATCATGCAAACATTCGATGAGATGGGGTCAGAGACAGGAGGAGGAGGAAGACTAGGGAAGGTTCCAAGAAAATAGGAGTCTTTGTAGACGCCGGGAGAGACACTGGTCAAAGAATCGATGGTTTGCTTATTGGCTACAGAAGAGATGGTCGTCTCAGGGGTGGTCTGAGATTTTGGCTCATGATACGTCAACTAGTCAAGGTGACTATATTTCCATTGTGAGGAAAAGACATCTTGCGAAAAACCACGGATGGGACAGCAGACATGGCATAGGTGTAGCTTCGCCCCAAGAGAATGTTGTAATCGAGAGGGGCGTCGATGACTTCTACGTCAACGTAAACAGTCTTGCCCGCAAGAGTGATATGACAATTACGGAAGAGGCCAATGGGTTGGGAGGCATGGCCATCCCACGCTCGAAGGGTGATCGTGGAAGGGGCCAACTCAGGAGATCCGAGTTGCTTCCAAACCCCGACGACATCACACGGGTGGATGCCCCCTCGTCGATTATACAAGAAACGTTGCGCGTTCAGTTTGGGCGGGATTTGGAAGGCTACGAAAGCGAGGAAGGGAGGATGTTCGATTGATGGGCGTCGAAAACAATCATTTGGTCATCAACGGGATCCTGGCGCCCATGGCAGATAGTATAGCCTTCTTTTGGGAAGGGCACGATTGGAGGAGTTCCAATGTGGAAAATAGCGGCGAGGAGAGCGCAACCAAATCATCTACTATGCTATACGAATGAGAAGCTCGACCAGGAGTAGCATTTCAGCATAATGGTCCTTTAGGAATCTTGGTATGAACCTCGACTTTGGGTGGAGGGATATGTAAGGGACCATTGGATGTCGAAAGAGGCTCCATAGAACCTGAAGAAGGGGACTCGGGGATAGACGGAGCGGGAGTCTTGGGGTACTGACGAGCCCGAGTTTGAAGGTTAAGGTCTACGGTTAGAGGTGGATCAGAGTTCATCATGAGGATCTAGGAATTGGAGGAACCATAAGGAGAAGTTTGAGTGGTCTCCTGTTTGTCAGGTGGTTGGGTAGCCCCGAAGCCCTACTGTGCATCCACCTGCTCTTGAGGGGGCGGTGACTACTGTTGCAGGGGTTGAGAAGGCAAGGGAGGAAGAGGTGAAAATGCTGGAGGAGCTGGAGCACCAGGCTGCGGATAAGGATAATGGTTAGGGTGGGAAACATTGAGGTAAGCAGGAGACTGGGCAAAAGGCTGAGGCATGCCGTATCCTGGATACGTGCTACCGGGAGGGGAACAAGTGCGGGAGGTGCTGCCCCCTCCCCCAGGAAAACCATAACCCATGGGAGGCTGGGCATATGGGTGAGAGAGAGCTCCAACGATACCGTTGGCGGCATGAGGTGCCACCGGTGCGTTGACACCACCGGGTCTGGGGAGATCAGGTAGAACGGTATAAACATAACCCGTCTGAGCATAGATCAAGTCATATTTTAACGCCATTTGGAGGGCGGCTTCTTCGGTTTGGGGGAAATGCGATGCGACATATTTCCCGATAGGAGGCAATAGAGATCTAAGGAACCAGTCCATGTAGACACGGTCTTCGAAAGTAGGGGATTGACATAGGCTCTTTCGTCTTCGCCATTCCTGGACATAATCGGATAGGCGGGTCGCAGATGATTGACAGAAAGAAGTCAAAAGTTTGATACCAGTGTCATAACGAAGGGGAAGCTGGAAGTAAGATAAAAAAGCCTGGGCAAGAGTCGCAAAGGTGGTATGAGAGGAAGGGGCCTGATCAACATACCACTTAGAAGCCACGCCTGTAAGCGTTCGTTGGAACAACCGAAGATGAACAGAGTCATCGGTAATGGAGGTAGAGGAACACCACATGTGGAAAGATCGAACATGATTTGAAGGATCTTTGCCAGCGAGGCCTTCAAACTTTGGGATGTCGGAAGGGAGCTTTTTCGGCATAGCAGGCCAACTAGCGTCATGGTGTATAGGGTCGTTAATCAATCGGTCCAAATCGGGGATGCTGAGACCTGCCAGGAAGGGGAGCAAGGGAGTAGTCGAGGTAGTTACTGTGGCGGTTCCACTAGTAGTAGTCCCGACATTAGGGCCGGGAGTACTGCTAGCGTTAGGCCCTGGACCAGACATAGTGAAGGTGATAGGGGGAGAACCAGAAGTAAAAGGAGAACCCAATGAATCAGAAGAGGAGTCGGAGTGTGGACTCGGAGGAGGACTAACTCGACGACGGCGGGAAGGAGTAGGTCGACCGACCGGAAACTGAGGGTGAAGGCCAAGAAGTCTCTGGGATGTGCGCCTTGGGGGCGCAATGGTAACAACACAAACACGGCACAAGGGAAAGAATAATGACCAACAAAGGCAGGGAGGTGCAGGATCAAGTGATTACAATGTCGAAACAAGGGCAGAAAGGTGCAGTGTCAATTGATTTTACAATGTTTTAAAGTCTTTTCCTGGCAGTGTTAACCATGCTCTTCTTTGCTTAGGGTGAGTGTGTGGTGTGCGTTAATTTTAATTTTTAAACCCTTGTCTTTTTTAGAGCAAAATAAAAAGTGTGCTGCGTAACTGAAAATAATTCTACAGAAAGCAGTATATAATGCTGAAATAACAGACAATTAACAACGATTAATGCATCGATCTAACCCAAGAAGGTGGGTCTCTCAAAAATAATCTAAAAGAGGGAAAAAATCTATTCAAAACACACGAAAAAGTGGCCAATAGATCTAAGGTCGGGAGGGACAGGGATCTAAAGGGGAAAACTGCTGAAAAGAGGTGCAGAACACAGCCAAGAGGCAGAGGTAAGGTGGCTGTAAAAAAGGAGGAAATCAGCAAAAAGCAGAAGGGACAAGGAGGAGGCCCTAAAGGTAGATCCAAACAAAACTTCAAGAGGTGATTTGAAAGGGAGAGGAGCTGATTTAAAGGGATCTGAAAAGGAGGGATCAGATCTGAAAAAGAAATGGCTGAAAACTCTGAAAATTTAGACACTTACAGCAGCTAAAACTCTTCCACAAACAGTGGAGGGTACTGAGGCCCTAGGGGGCTAGATTCCCACTTAGTTGAGTAAAACAGAGAAATAATAGGTCTAAAAGGGCGGAGATGGAGGTCAGAAAACCCTGATAGAGGTTCAGACAAAACCCAGAGAAATTTCAAAAAAATTCCACAAAAAAGTCCAGGTCACAGTTTTTGACCTGTTTTTCGCTCAGGTAGCAGTTTTTGGGCTGTTTTCCGCTACCTAGGTCGCAGTTAATGGGCTAAAAAGTGCGACCTGGAGTCTAGGTCGCAGTTTCTGGGCTAAAAAGTGCGACCTGAAGCTCCGGGTGTCCTGGCGGAAGATATCCAAAAAAGTTGTCGTCTTAGTTGCGGCTGATGTCTGTCACCTGCGCAATAGGGCCAGAAACACGCGGAAGTTAGAAATTTTAAAGTTTTAGGGTTTTATAGGTGAAAAAAAACATAAAAATAGGAAAAGCAAAAAGCTGAAAAGAAACCCTAGGGTCTGAAGTAGCTGGATATGCATGAATATGAAAAACGACAGTGGTCGTAATTGAAAACCCGTGTGGAGTCGCCAGTTGTTAGTATGAATCTTTTGTCGAAGCATACGAAAAAAGACCACTTTAGCTACGCATAACTTATAGCCCTAACATCAAATATGGCTGCCAATATCTTCATATTTGCAGTTAGTTGATCAAGACAAGTGCTGCAAAAAACCAGATCTATGCATAGAAAGACATTAAGCAGTAAAATCAAGAGTTTGCTCCATACATCCAATAGGCAAGACAAGAACAATGTTTTTTGAAAGAATTTTTGTATTAAGGGCACCTGGGAGGAAAACAAGAAGGTGTATCCAATTCTCCTCAATGGGATGGGTTCTTGGAAGTCCTCGGCACTTCAGATCTAGAATCTCTCTCTCTTGTTGGTGTAGAAAACCCATGCAAAGAATAGAGCTCAAAGGGAGCTCACACAACAAATAATGGAAAAATGTGACCAAGTGTATAGATCCAGAGTGATCTAATAGGCAACAAAAGGTGAAGAATGGTAGGAAAAACCCTCCTATTTATAACAAAATATTGGGTCATTCCAGATCTTGGTGCATGATTAAAATAATGTTAACCAAATCTAGATCCACCTTTTATGGAATATTTTATTATATTTGTTGGAGGGAAAAAGTATTTGACTTGGGTCAAATACCTTTATTTGTGAATAATAAATAAATAAATGATTTATTTATCATTTTAAGGAAGTGGTTGAAGGATAATCAAATAAATAATGATTTATTTAATTATTTATGGGTGATTTAGTCATATTTAATAAGGAATATTATTTAAATAAGATTTAAATAATTATTCCTAGAAAATAATAAGACAAATAAAGATTTATCTAATTAATTTCTTTGTTTTGGGTTAAACATGACCAGGAATAATAATTAAATTATTGTTTAATTGATTATTCCTTGAGGAAAATCAATCAAATATAGGTTTGTTTAATATTTCCTTTTGGGGTTTCTTGTTTAGACCATGAACAACCTAATAAATGTGTTTTATTAAGTTATTTCACATAGTGAAAGCAATTTTACTTAGGGTAAAATTGGTCTTACATGGTGTACTTGGGTCCATCTAATGATAGTAGGTTAGATGACCAAAAAATGGTGTAACATATAACATTCAAAAATAAAATTTAAACAATAAAAAAATTACATATTCTTTTTGCACTCTAAAATAAGTTTGTACCTAAATAAATTTGATCCCTCTTCAATTCATATTAAATATTAAATCTATGATTAAAATAATCCATGCTAGTAATATTGTTCAACTCAATATATTGTACCACTTTCTTTTGAAATTGGTCCAGTAAGAAGACAACGTCTCTTTCTGGACATAAGCATAGGGAAGTAGGATCATGTTTCCCATTGCTTGAAATTCTAACAGATCATGGCATATGCCAACTAATATGCTAGAAAATTTCACCTCTCCATTTATATACAAAACTCTTCAAAATAAAGTTAGTCTATAACTCAACTACCTCAAACATACACTGCATTAGCTGAATTTATCAATAATAACACATAATATTTCATGTAATATATTACCTTAATTAGAATTGTTATTGTTGAAGTCAGGCTATTTTTTTATGAATCAGATCTTGGTATTGTATCATTAAACTATTGAAAGCATGAATGTCTAATATATCTTGATGAAGTAACAACTTTAACAAATGACATTGTATTATCTGTGGTTGTATTATATATCTTCATAGAGATTGGTGATATCCCAATATTTGGCATGTATCTGTTTATGCATCTATTACAAATTTACTTTAGACCTCTCAATCAATGTGATCCATGATGCATGAATAGAAAGAGTCTGTGATAGTTTCCCATGACAACTGCCTTGATATTTTATATTATCATTTTTTTGGTTATTTTTCTACTTCTGCTTATATGACATTGTATTTAAAACTTATAATCTAATTTAAAATATAAAGGATTCAAGATGTAAATATACATCTTCTAAATAATATTTAGTTATTCCATGAACCAAAGTTCCTATCTTAAGGTTAAATAAAATGCACCTACAAATCCTATCTCAAACAAGGAGATCATCATTTTGGAAAATAAGAATAGCAAGGCCTATGCCTTGATTGCAACATCTGTAAATGGAGAGGTGATTCTCCGTATTACACCATTCTCAAATGCATATGAAGCCTTGAAGAAGTTTAAATAAATGTATGACTCACACTCATAACTTGAAGTTGTTCAATTGATGATTAAACTATCCAGTCTTGAATTGAAAAATGGTGACCTTTTTTCTTTAGCATTAGAACTAAGAACTATCATGCATGACATTAAAAGCACTGGTGTTGAAATATACATACCTCTCATATATTATTTCAAGGCATTATATCCAACTTACTCACATTATCTTGAGTCATTTCAAGCAAGTGGAAACCTCAAGGAGATTACCTTTGATTCCCTTGAGAACAAGTTTGCTGAGAGAGAAAAGGATTTTGGGAAGAAGACAAATCCTCAGTCTTCTGAAGAAGTTGTGTGTCTTGCACATAGAGAGAATAATCATGCTCAATATTCTTCTAGAGGAAGAGGTGGTCGAAGAGGAAGAGGAAGAAGAAATTTCAGATGCAGGGGGGGGGCAGATAATTTCAAGGAGAAAAGTTTGAACGTCTTTGCGCATGATGCAATAGAGATGGACATGATGCATCCAAATGTAAGTTTCCTTGGGACAAAATTGGGCAAGAAATAAATGAAGCCAAAGGTAAAACTCATGACAAAGAGAAAGGTAAAGCACCCGAATTCGCTCATTATGTTGTGTCACATTGTAATGTTGGAGTAACTAAAGACTTGTTTAATGCTTCACTTGCTTCTTAGGAAAATGATTGGTTGCTTGATGTTAGATGATCCAAAAATAAAATATTATCATAGGTTATAAAGTTGGAATAAAATAATTATTAATTTAAGATATTAAATTAATAATTATTTTTATAGAATATTTAATTATTTTATGGAGACATTTAGAATTAGCATATCGTTGTAACAAGATATGACTCTCCAAATGTGTTGTATCTTAGGCTTTTTGTTAGCTAGTTATTTGGAATAACATTTAATGTAAGTGGACACTTGTTATTTAATAAGTGATCCATAATTAATGGAATTTAGGACATTGAGCATATAAATAGCTCATTGCAAGAGTGTTTTTGTTGTTCGGGTGTAAACTCTTACATAATTCCAAATGTAATTGTTTTTCTAATTAATAAAATTATGTGTCTGAGGACACTTCGGCCATTATTGTGGTATTAGAGCTACGGTAATGCTGCAGTAGATGTGAGGAGGAGATTCCAGCTCTAAAAGTTCTTGGAAGACTCCATTGAATTGATCAACCAATGATTGGTATGGAATTTGTCAAGTTTTTTGTTTAAAAGAACAAGAAATTTTATTATTGATTTTAGATTTGTAAATTTTAAAATCATTTTTTGCAAAATAGTTTTCTGCAAAATTTTCCCATGTGTCGCAATGTGTTGAATCCAGATCAATACCAGTACATCCTCAGTCTTATTTAGTCTTGATTTGGTTTAAAGAAAAATCATTTTTATTATAAAAAAAATATACAAAATTTTGCTAGACGTTGCGCTACTGATTTGCAATCCATCTCACAAACCAGTTGCACTACTGATTTCTGATCCTCGCGCTATTGATAAATGCCTTCCTTCACATCCTGGTGGTCATAATTATTTTCCCGAACCTCATGCAGTGTGGCAGAGAGCTTCCAGTAGAGAGGCCTACCAACATAAAATGCTAAGACGCAGATCAATATGAATAAGGCCACATTGATGTGTGCTTTAAAGCCATTTTTATTGATAGATGATGCATGTAAAGTTAGTGCCATAGTTTCAGAAACCGATCTTAAAGCCTTCCAGGCCACTTCAAGTGTATGCAACTCGATGAATAGTTAGTATTCAGCCTCAAAATAAATAACCCATGTAAATTCAGGATGTTTCAATCCGAACCCGCCTCAGAATACGACTGAATAAAAAACAAACCAAATTCATCCGAGTGCTAAATTAATCACAAGGCATTTGAGGACTATCTTTCAATCCAAAATGGCAGTGGAAATTAAGTCGGATTGGTCCCTATGATACAGCGGCTTGCGTGGAGTCTAGCTGTAGTTTTGTTAGCGTTTGCATCTATCTAGAACCCGTGAAGGAGATATCTAGATTTTGATGACAATTGATAAGCTTCACCGTCTTTTTTCATTAGATTTTTGATAGAGTCAAAATTGATTAAAAACGCCGAGCAACTCCCGTTGTTGAAGCTTTCAAGCCAAGCTGTGTAAGTTGAATTCCAATTTCTTGATCATCTACAGATGAAACTGGAGGATTTGCATTGTCTGGTGCTGTCTCTCGATTTTTTTTGTCAATAGAAGTCTCGTTTGATTCGAACGCAACCACATTGATTTTTTTTTTCATGTTCTGGATCAAATTTCTCTTATCAGCAATGTATCCTACAGGAATTGGGTCTCAGGCATAATCCAGCGTTGAAGGCTTTGCGTTTCAGTCGTGTAATTCTAAGTACATCTTGAGCTTTGCGTTGAAATCTGAGTCACTTCTTTTTGTTTGTGTTGAAATCTGCCAAAAGGAGCTTTGCGTTTGTGTGTACTGCAACATCTGTATTGCGGAACACTAATGAAGCAGATGCTGTGTACTGCCATGTATTGATATTTTCTTTGCGCCATGATTATAAATTTATATTGAAATGGTTGAATACTCTCTCAGGAATGTTGTATCACTAAGCTGTCACAACAAAAAACCAGAAGTACCATTATAGCTAAAAGTTGTGTGCCTCCATTGAAGAGAATGGAGTAGAAATTTAAGGGGATTTTTTCTTTTTGTAATTTTTTTTTGGAGAGATAAGTGTGACTCAAAGTAATTTTACTTTGAGGGGCGGTAACAGTTTTTTTTACCACATTGTGCAAGCGCATCATTGTAAAAGTCAAATTTTGAAAGTTACCTTGTAAATATTTGAGAAATTGACTAGAGCCAAGTGCAAAGCTTAGTCATTTTTCTCCTGTTTCAACAACTATATGAGGGTCAAGGCCAAGCCCCGATAGATCGTTTTTTGCATCGTGTGTCATTTTTTTCATGGCGTGTTTCATGTGACGAGTTGCTCAATTTTTGTGCTTGATTCTTTTGGTGCATTGCTTCAACACTCCAATGTCAAAATTAATTAATCTGTTCTCTGAAATTGATAAGCTAGAAGGAGTGAAATCCTATAAGACATGGAAACGTCTAATTGAAAGCACTCTTATTTTTAATGAATTATGGCATGGCATTTGTGATGGCAACATTAATCCAAATAAAAAAATAGATCCAACTTCACTTGCAAAATGGGAAATAAAAGATGCCAAGGCATTAGCTCTTATAAAAGCTTCAGTTAGTAATGAAATGTACATACACATTGAGAATTCTTCAGATGCATGGGCTGCTTTACATACATTCAAAGATCTCTTTGATACACAACCTGAATCAAATAAAGTTGATCTTCAATTAAAATTGCTTCAACATAAATTAACTGAAGGTGGTGATGTCCTTGAGTACATTTCACGACTTAAAAACATTAAGCAAGAAATCATCAATGCCAGTTTTCAAGTTGTTGATGAAAGCTTCTTAACTACAATTTTAATTTCTAGATTGCCATCATCATATACTCATTTTTTGGAAACTTTGCAAGTCACTGGCAAGTTAGAGAAGATCAAATTTGATGAAATGAGTGACATGTTAGCACAACATGATAAAAATTTCAGGAAGAAGAAGCAGATTGGCGAAGATGTCTTCCTCACCGAAGCTGGTTCAAGCAAATCCTTAGCTAACAGTTCCAGAAACAAAGGAAGAGGTAATTTCAATCCAAATCAAGCAGCACAAGGTCATGGTGACAGTCAACACAGAGGAAACAACTCCAGCAGAGGCTCCAATTCAGGCAGAAACAATTTTCAAGGTAGAGGCAACAATAAAAATAGAGGATATCATCAAGGCACAGGACAAAGTCCAGGAAGAGGACAAACTCAAAACAGAGGACAAAGCAGAGGCGAAGGACAGTCTCAAGGCAGAGGAAAGTCTCAGGGAAGAGGCACTGACTTGAGTCAAATTGTTTGCAGGCGATGTAACAGAGTTGGTCATTGTGCAGCAAATTGTAGAACTTCTATTGAGAAAATTTCTAAGTTTCATCCAAACTCAACACAGTTTGCAAATGATGAAGATGATCCTGATAGTTCCGAATATGTATTCACAAACACAGAAGCAACAAATTTACAGGTTTCAAGCTTTCTCTGTAGTGATTATGAAGATGCATGGATTCTTGATACAGGCGCAACTCAACACCTAAAATTTCGACGTGACTTCTTCTGGAGTTTCAAAGAATGTCATCTGAATTCAATCTATCTTGCTGACAAAACCAAACATACTCCTTCAGGAAAAGGTGTAGTTAAATTTTTTTTACCAGGCATCGGAGAAAGAATGATTTCTAATGTATGGTATGTCCCAACATTCAAGAAAAATTTGTTGTCCTTAGTCACAATTCAACAAGCAGGGCATATAGTGATTATGGAAGATGGCTTAGTTAAAATCAACTCAGTCAAACAAAACATGCAAACAGTAATGACAGGTTATGAAGATGGAAAACTGTTAAGGATGAAAGGGACAGTTATTCCAAGACATTCTGACTTTGCAGGCGCATCAAGTACAGATATTTCACCAATCAGATTATGGAATGTCAGATATGGTCATCTCAACTTTGACAATCTCTCTCAGTTACAAAAACAGGGGATGGTTAAAGGACTTCCAACCTTCAAAAGGGAAAATTCAAAGTGTGAATCTTGCATTTTTGGAAAACAACATTGAGAGACTTTTCCCACTAGTTCCTGGCGAGCAGACAGGCATTTGCAGTTGGTTCATAGTGATATTTGTGGACCCTTCCAAACTTCACTTGGAAGTTGTAGATATTTCTTACTTTTTATTGATGATTTTAGCAGGATGACATGGGTATATTTCTTGAAGCAAAAGTCAGAATCATTTGAAAAGTTCAAAACTTTTCGTAAGCTTATTGAAAATGAAGTAAAGGAGAAGGTTGGCACTCTTCGAACCGACAACGACGGAGAATTCACTTCAAATGAATTCAAAAATTATTGCATGGAAAATGGAATAAAATGACATCTTACCAATGTCTACACTCCGCAGAAAAATGGGGTAGTAGAAAGAATGAATCGTACCTTTTTAGGAATGGCGTGATCTATGTTAACTTTCAAAAATTTAAGTCCTTCATATTGGGCTGAAGCAGTTCATACCGCTGTCTACTTGAGAAACAGATCTCCCACAACTTCTTTAGATGGAATCACACCTTATGAATCATGGTTTGGATTCAAACCTCGCGTTAAGCATATCAGAGTTTTCGGATCAATCTGTTATGCCTTAGTTCCAAAGGAAAAACGAACTAAGCTTGATGCACGAAGCTTGAAGTGCACAATGATCGGGTATTCAGATGAGAAGAAAGGGTACTGACTTTTGTCGAATGGGAAATTTATTGTAAGCAGAGATGTGATCTTTGATGAAAATGAAAGTAAGAGTGTTGAAGAAGTTGAAAGTCTTCTTCAAAAGTTAGAAACAAAAATTGATAAAAGACATGGAAATTTACAAAGTCAACCAAATTCACCAAGTTGGTATGAACT